>JANIPN010000009.1:33208319-33218779 GCA_027478595.1 Erythroxylum anguifugum
AGAAAATGGTACCTTATATAGGATTTCTTGCTAGGTTTCATGTTTCCACTCCCCCTGACGATCGTGCATGGGAGGATTCCCCATGCTAATGGGCTGTGAACGTGTGGACTAAGCCCGAATCAGTCTATGGGGTGATACTGGTCGATCGGCCTGCGAGGATGGACTTGGGCCCGATGCATCCGACCCAACCAAGTTTAAAGCATTGTGGAGAGTAAGATGGCTGTTAATATATTGCAAAGCCATGAAAATTTAATGATCTGTGATCTGTTAAATCAATTATCTAAAGAAGCGTGGGAGGTACGAGTCATTTTAATACTAGAACGCGTGAGCCTTACGTGATCAGTGTTATTCTCCCGCGGTTCCACATGCAACCACACATTATTTGAAGAGCCAAATAAAATTAAAACTTAAAAGATCCGTCTGGTTAATTTTTTAGTTTAATTTTTAATTTTTAATTGAATTTAATTATATAATTTTATTTAAGTGGACTCACTTAAATAAATGGTTTAGATCTTTTGGCACAGGCTAGGTACAGAATACCTGGACCAGAAGATCAGCTCCGTTGATATGCCCTCAAATCCTGTGACCCAGATACTCTGTACCTAACATGTGACAGAGGATCTAAGCCATCCATTTAAGTGGAGTTTCCTTTAATTCTACTCCTTTCCCAGTCACATCATGTAAGAATAGGCGTGATATATTTTATACAAAAGTTGTTAGTTACCAAAAGCATTCATTGATCAAATCATTTATGATTGTTAAAACCTATAATTTCCAAAAAAATGATGGTCGTGGTACATTTATGAATAATAATACAATTTCTCCTGAGGCAAAGAAAGGATTTAATCAATCCAAGATAATGTAGTGTGTTAAAGAGTAACACCTAAATTAGTTGAGAAGTTAGAAAATAATACATAACAACTGCACAGTCCCTCCCTGTACTAAGAAGTTGTTATGGAATGTGCAACAAGGTGGAATTCCACATTCAAAGATACTAAAGTTATAAATTAAGTATACAAGGCATTTATTGAGTTGATATAATCGGATTCTAAATATACTTTTTCCCGTATAAGAACAAAAAGAGATAGCAAATACAATTTGTAAGACGTTAGAGGTGTTTGATTTTGTCGATGATTTGTTCTTTAACTCTAAGTATCTAAGTTCAAAAAAAATTGCCAACATATGTGAGATAAGGTTATAATTATTGAATTTTTCTTTAGATACGGTGATTATAAAAAAAAAGACAAATAAGATGACGAGGAGATTTGACAATTATTGGAATGGGATCATATATATATAATGAGTTAGATTACAATACTTCAATATCAATTTCATCTTTTGTTGATACATCCTTATACATTAAGAAACTTGGAGGTCTTAGTCTAAGAAATTCTTAAAGAAAAAGGGACTATAATTTCTTATTGTAGGATGGAGTTAAAACATTATTTAGAAGTTGATATTATGACCATATTTAAGGAGCATTTTGATATGTTATCATGGTGGAAGTTGAATGGAGCTTAATATCCAATTATGCAAGTAATTGGACGAGATTCGATAGCTATCATAATATTTATTTTGCTTTTGAGTTTGCTTGTAGTATTGCTAGTCAAATAGTGAATCTTCATTATAATCAACTTTACCAGAAAACTATGAAGGTTGTGATGTAAGCCAAAAATTAGTTAGGTACTGAAAATGTTCAAGGTGAATTTTATACTTTATAATATGTTAACCTTTTTTACTTTCATAATTTTAATAATTATATATCATATTTTATTATAATTTTTTGTATATTATGATAGGTATAGAGAAAGAACTATAGTAGAGATCCTTTTATTTAATTGAAAGTTTCTCAAAGAAATATTCGATGATGAAAGTGTATCTATTTATTAATTATCATGAATGTATTTAATTAAATTATTGTATACTTGCATATAGTTTACATAATGTTTTTTTTTCTGTAGAGCAAGCGATGTGAATTATTGAGAATTTCGACTACAATAATTAGCCCATTTTCTTCTAATATTGGAACCATTTTCTTCTAATATTGGAATCATAAAACCATTTATATATTGTAAGCTATCTTATTTGGATTGTTACTATTACTAATAAATATTATTTCTTCTATTTCATTCTTTTTATAAAAGCTTTAAGTTAAAATTGATCATTCAATTTGGTAAATTTTATGCACGTATAAAAGAGGGAAGCCTAATACTATCTTTTCTATAAAATATGATGATTTCTTCAAGTTGGCCAATAATTAGTATGATAGTATGTTTATTGAGCAATTATAACATTTATATATAGGATTTACTTTAAGGATGGTAATAATGTGCTGATTTGCATGTATGATTGCAAACTTTTAGGATACACTTTATGAATTTGACATTTTTGGGTGTAGTTTTGATTCTTGGGTATAAGGTAGCCAACCTGAGGAAAATTTTGGGCCAAAATATATTGGTATAAATTTTTTAATGACCAAGTGAAGTTTTAATCTTATGGCTTTAATGATAATAAAATATATTGATATTAATGGATCTGCTTTTGGTGTTATTAGTAACTTTATTTTAATGAAATCAAGCAACAGATGAATGACGAAGTTTAATAAAAAGGTAAAGTGAGCAAAGGAATCAACTAAATAAATTGAACAATCAATTGATGGAGAAAACGAGCAAAGTGGAGCCATATGCAATTCAAGTAGACAAACTAAGAGCAAGGAAGAATCAAGCATATCAAGACTAAATTAAGTTACTATAATTCTTCTTGTAACCTTATATTGGTTTTTCAATAAATTAGGGGCTTAATCATTGAATGATTATTTGCATATATGATAATGCATAACTTCTTTCATCTTTAAGATATAATTTATTTTAATCTCAAAGAAACTCTTGATCTTTAAAATACTCGTTTAAAGAATATTTGAAATAACTTTGAATCAAGTTTTAGTTAAAGAAATTTACATTAATGTTTAAAAGAACTTGAAAAATATTTGAAAATACCTCTTCAGGCATATTGTTCGACCATTATGTAGGTATAGTCAACCAATATACTATTTTAGACACATGGATCGACCAATATGCTATTTTTAGAGATATTGATTGATCAATACTTAGGTGTGATCTACCAATGTATCAGAAGAAGTGAAAAATTATGTATCGTGAGTTTGTATGTCATACGATACATTGTTCAATCAATATGGAGCATTGGTAGACCAATATCACCATTACTAGTTGTTGTAACAGTTAATTTATGTTTCTAACAAATTTTAAGGTTGGTTTGAGTGTAAATACCTCATATGAGTTCTGAGAAGTTTTTGGATATACTAGAGAGTTGCTAAGACTCTTAAGAGATAAAGAGTGCATATGTGCATTACATAATACATATTAAGTCATTATTTATTGGTGTGAAGTTCTAGAGTTGTATACTTATTATAAGAAGGGAAATTGATTAAGATACAATTTATAAGGGTCACTTTTTACCTTAAAACAAGATTTGTAAAGGGTTATTCTTCACTTATGACAAAGTAAGATGATTGTAATAGTTCCTCTTCACTCGTGACAAAGAATATATTGTATGGAGGATTATTCTTCACACATTACAGGAAGAAATTAGTGAATTCAAATGTGGAATTTGGAGAGTGGACATAGGCCAATCATTATTTGTTCAAACCACTATAAATCAAATTTGTCTCTTTCTCTGCTCTTTTTTATTTATTATTGGGTTGATTAATAAATGTGAAATTTCCACGATCATTTATTCGAATAGACAATTCATTCATTAGTTTATGAATAGGCAAAAAAGTGAACATAAATTAACCTCCTCTTGTGTGCCATCCAAAGACCAATATTATGATTGCTATTGAGTAATACAAACTCAGAGTTGTATAGTGAACAAAACACATCTACTATACAGATAATATATTGGAGAAATGTGAAAATAGGAATTTATGCCTTTTGCTTTAAGTACAATTGTTGAATTATTTTTTTAGGTGGTGAAATTTTCATATTGGTGACGTTAAAGGTGATTATTATTTAACTTGTCTAGATGTGTAAGGCCCCAAAATATACCATAGTTGAAATAATACATGTTTATGAAAGTACATGCATGATAGGAATTAGAATTTTGCTACGATTAAAATATGAAAGACTTATGACTTGAATTTTTGATCAAGTGGATTATAGTGAGTAAATTGGAATTAATTGATACCATTAAAGAATTGAAATATTTAAATGCATATTTATATTAGGAAAATTTTCAAGTGGCAAGATAAATTGGTATATGAAAATTGCAAAGATTAAGCCTATGAGTTAGTGACATTTGGCATGGTTAAAGCATTGACAAATGACATAGATGATACATTGACAAATGGCAGCACAAAGTGTGTGACATATGACCTAATGTATCATTGACACATGGCAGCTCCTTTAAGGGACATATGAAGCTCATGCATGGGCAGCTCCTTTAAGGGACACATGGAGCTCATGCATGGAGACATATGTTGCTTCTATTCCATGACACCTAGCTTTGGATATGGCAAATTCTGCTGGAGCAAGTCTTCATTTTAGTCTCTTCTCTCCACGAAATTTCATTCTCCTACTCCCCATCTCAACTTCTGGACCTTTGCTGAAGCTTGGATCATTATCTTTGTAAGTTATTTTATTAATAAATAGTTTTTGTGATTCTATGATTGATGCTGGAAACTGGTTCGGATGAGTAGTTCTACTAGACAGGTTTTAGTATTTTAGCCATGTCTTGCTCTGTAGATATCCACATTGGATGAATTTAAATTCGTATTAAACTAGAAACTTATATCTACAACTTTCATGAAGGCGTCGAATTTGATTTCTCACTAAATATGTCAAAAGTTGGCTTGAATTTGAGTATCTGGAATTTGTCACTGTTTGTGAATGGTCTGTAGTCATTTGGGGATAATTTTCAAAATACTAAACCAAATTGCATAAAATCAGTGTCAATAGAAACTTAAGACATAAATGAACAAATGTGTAGAAGAATTTTTGGCATAAATTCTTCATTTTCATTGTCAAAATGACTGTGTAACATTGACCCGAAAGTCTGTTTTGTGGAAAAGCTGGAAGAAATGAAGTGTTTTCACTGAACTTGCTTTGGTATTTCGATTATAACTTGCATTGTGGATCTTCAAATGATAGAATTTAGAGATATCTAAATATCCCTAATCAGTGCTATCTATATAGATCCAATTCAGAATCTATAGATCACATGTTCTTTCAATGTCCCTTTTCATAGAGGGTGTCGAATGAAATATGACAAAAAAATGTATAAATGACAACATCTAGGATGAATTCATACAGATTGTAAGACAACACAACCAACTACAGTACAAATAAAAGGAGAAAAAGTGAGTCTTCAAAATAGGAGTCTCTTACCTTTCAACGAAGACTTGGGATAAAGGAAATGAAAGAGCGTTCAAGAACTATGAACAATTAAGTAGTTCCTTCATCTAACTCCTCTTTAATCATATTAGAGTACACCTTCAAATACATATACAAAAACCCCCTTTAATAATCAAACAAAAGTTAACTGGAACACTAAGTGAGAAATGCTAAGGAGAAAACCCTTGCGTTTTTAACAACAAAAGTTAACTGCAACGTTAAACGAGAAATGCTGAGGAGAAAACCCTTGCATTTTTTAACAATCCCTTAAGCATTTTTTTTAAAGACACGACATCATTTTTTTATCATCTGTGTAACATATTTTACTTTCAATGTTAATGAGGTGTGATAGAAGCAATATGCTTCTTATTATCTTCTTTGTATTTATTTTAAAGATTTGTCTTATCCGGTATCAAACGAGAGTTACAGGCAAATATAACTCCTTTAAGGAGTATCAATACCATTATATGAATCGTAAATGCATGAATGTGATATACCAAAAAATCAGCGGCTCCTAATAGATAGGTAACAAAGCAACTTTGTTGCCCACGACCACTAAATCACCACCCTCCTAATATCAAATTATAGGTATGAAAAAAAAAACTTGGCACCGAACAACTCAACTTTTATTAATATTAAAAATGAATTTAAAAAATCTTTTGCATTTCTAGAACCCATTTTATCTCCCACGTCATTCGCTATTTTTTCCCTAGTTAATAATAGTAGGCGCAATGCAATATGCAATATTCCATTCAAAAAAAAAAAGAGAAAGTTTCAAATAACTTTTGAGGCTTTTTCCCTACAAAGGATTTACTTGTTACTAATTTAGGTTAACCACTATTATTTTTTAGATCCCTTGTTTCACTCCGATAGTATCATAAATAAGGTCCATGTAGAGGAAATGACTGCATTTCCATAGAATTTTGTAAATTAATATAAGATTCTTTTCTATTCCTAAAAATGTTTGAGAGTATTGAATTAAGAATCAATTGAACTTATGGTTTCATATTTTTATAGGCCTAGTTAAAACTATTCTCATATTGGGCCCATAATTGGATTGAGGAAGCTAAAACCCTAATGTAAAACCACTGCACTCAAAGTGCAAACAAGGAGGTATAAAATCAAACTTGGTAATGATTTTCTATTTTGCCTTTATTATTTGTCAATTTGATTTGCTTCCACCTAATACCCTGTCATTCTTCGTTTCAATCTTAGTCGCATTGGGTATAGGTTGATTGTCAAAAATATCCATTTTCCTCTGCTAATTGAAGGTGTTGGATTATTGATTGGAAGCAACGGAAGCCTTCGGTTGGGGTTCGACTTGTGGGTGCTCTACCAAGCAATGGCTCGCATTAGAAACGTACGTTTTCTTTTCTTCCTGTGCTTTCCTTTTGTACGTGGTTCAGTTTTTTGCTGGGTTTGAGTTTTGAATTTTTATTTGGTTGCCGAGAAAACGGAACAGTTTCGAATGTTAGAGTTGTCTGTTTAGGGCTTAGGCGGAGGATTTCGAAAATTGAGTTGCGCTTTTTGATGTGCGTATACATGTCTCTTTTGGATAACAACATATTATCTTCTGAACGAAGCAGAAGAAGAGGAAAACGTTTGTGAAGCCGGTAAAAGTAAAGAAACATGTCAACGTCGATCATATTACAGGTGATAAGATCCCCAAGAGTTTTGTTTTTTCGAGAGGAAAGTTGCCAAGTCCTCTTAAACAGCTGCAGATGGACTTAAGGAAGTTGATGCTTCCCTATACAGCTTTGAAGCTTAAGGTGAATGCTTTCTCTATTTTTTCACTATGCTTCATTGTTTTCTTAAATCTTCTCTTTTATTTCTGCATCATATTTTCTATATGTTGGATTTAACAAAGAATTTTGTTAGGGATAGCCATTACTTGAATTGATTCTTCTGTTGAGTAGGAAGTTAGTAAGTGAAATTGAGTGTTGACTGCCAATGTGGCTGTGTCATAATGGCTGATTATGTAACTTGTTGGTTACTATTTGTGGGTTGATTTCAGGAGAAGAAAAGGAACAATCTAAAAGACTTTCTGAATGTTGCTGGGCCTATGGGTGTTACTCATTTCCTTATAATATCAAAAACTGATACAGCTCCCTTTTTGAGGGTTGCAAGGACTCCACAAGGTCCAACCCTAACTTTCAAGATACTTGAGTATTCATTAGCTGTTGATGTTGCTCAATCTCAATTACGCCCACGATCTCCCCAAGAACTTTTCAAGAATCCTCCCTTGGTAATTTTTTGTCTTTAGCTTGTTCGTTGGTACTTGCAACTGATTCTATAAGGCTTGGTCCATTGGCATGAGGAAGGAGATCTGAAATTCCTTTTGGTTTCTTGCATATATTCTGAAGCCAGAATGTTTTAGTTGTTTCATACTAATGTGTCCCAGTGTTTATACACCAGTCATCTTGTGCAATAGCTTTCACAGATTCTGTGCTTTCAGTTTCCATATTATCACAAAAGAGTCGATTATTATATTTTAGCTAACTTCTTTTATTGAACTTATTTTGGTTTGGTCATTCAAAATCTCAATCACTTATCACTTTTTTGATTGTATGACTGATGTGGATTTTGCATTATATTGTGTACAGATTGTTCTTTCCGGTTTTGGATCAGCAGAACAGCATTTGAAGCTAACGACCATAATGTTTCAAAATATATTTCCATCCATCGATGTCAACACTGTAAGTGGCAAAAAAAGCTATTAAAACTTGGACCGACTAGCTTTTTCCCAAAAAGAAAATAGTTGAACTTGGACCAGTTGGACTTATTTGCTGAATATTTGTCTTTTTCAGGTCAAACTTTCTTCTTGTCAAAGAATTGTGTTACTTAATTACAATAAGGAAACAAAACTTGTAGATTTTCGGCATTATTCAATCAGACTTCAACCTGTGGGTGTTTCCCGTAGAATTAGGAAGTTTGTGCAGAATCATCAGGTTCCTGATTTGAGGAGTTTGCAAGATGTGAGCGATTATGTTACAAAGTACGAACCCTGCTGTTTTTTCTCTCTTGCTGTTTAGTTTTTGGATGCAGCAACTTACTTTAACATTGAACATAAGCATAGAGTGCATATCATTGACTTCTGTATGCAATGGTTCTGGTAAACTTTTTGTTGACTGCCTTTTCCTGCTATACACACACACACACACACACACACACACACATACATTTATATATATATATCACTGGTTCTATTGGATTATATTTGGTGGTACCCATCTTTGGCTGGGTGTTATTTCTAGACCAGTAAAATATTACTATAATACAGAATATTACATAGTGAATGGCCCAATTGCTTTGCCTGATCTAAGTAAACTTAGAAGAGGATACTGCCACCATAAATTTTGGGGTAATATCACACCTATGTGATTCCTTTTTTTCTGTGTATCTTTCGTAGTGGTAACATGAGGATATAGAAGTTAGAACATCCCAGTAGTAGTTGTGAAGAGAATTAAGAGGTTAAGAATTAATACTGTGCATGTGAATGGCAAAAAGATGTCTACCATATGACTTCTTATAATATAGGTTACCTGCATTAATTGTTTACTTGTGCAATTAAAGGGCTGGTTATGGTTCAGAAAGTGAAGCTGACGATGAAGCAGCAACAGTGACTTTGACTAGTAATCTTAATAGAGTTAACAAGGCTTCTACCAAAAGTGCTGTCAAGCTTCAAGAGATTGGACCCAGAATGACTCTTCAACTCGTTAAGGTCGAGGAAGGGTTATGTTCTGGCATTGTTATCTTCAACGAATATGGTATGTTCATACTAGTTCTTATATTAGCGTGTGCTTCTTGGATGTGTGTATTGCTTAATTGCAAAGTGGAAAGTTCATAACCAGATTATGACTCTTGTCCAGTTGACTTCTGAAATATTATCGATTCCACATTTACTAGTCTGCAACTCTTGTTCTAAAATTGCCCAATTTGGACTTATATCTCAGTAGTAATCTACTATTGAGCTATTCTCTCTTGGAAGTAAATTTCTGACTTTCAGGAGACTATTGTTCTGCTCTGTCGTGCTTTACTCACACATATGACAAACGGTTTAGGCTTTCATAATAAGCGTTGCTTATTCACCAGGCACAGTTGTCGACAAGAATCAGGAAGGGAGAAAACAAGACAATCCAGAAGATGCCTCAGAAGATGATGAAGATCAGGAGGAAGATGGTGACGAGGAAGAAAGTAACGAGGAAGATTAAACCTTTTTACTGCGTATGTATGATGTGGAAAATCGTAGAAGCTAAACGAACGCTCTCGCAAAGAGATCTTTTGCCTCCTTCACACTAGCCTCATCCTTCTGTATACTCATTTTGTTTCATTCATGCTGTCGCCAATGCTGGCAACATTGGAAAATTATAAACATGTGTTTCTGATCGAACGCATGTTATATGCTTGGTACTATAGTATTTTATTTATTTCATGCTTGAATGGAAGGAAAAGTCACAGCATAGCTTGTATCAGAGTTGAGTGAAAATGAATAGTTTGAAGGTAAAAAAGGATACAATACAAAACAAAATGAAATGGCAAGGTGAACAATAAAAGTTTATCCTAGAAAATGTTGAGCCAGGCTGATGGGTAATTTTGATAATAGAAATAGAGAGGGAGGATCGAGAGTAGACGATAGACAAGAGAGTCGAAGTTAATATCTTTCTGCTCCTCTTTATTGATGCTACTACCACTTTATACAGCAACTTACATAACTTGCCCACTTCTCCCATGAAAATAGCAACTAACAGATAACATGAAATAATATTAATTCAGCAGGAAATCAGCAACCACTCTTTGACGTGGTCTCTGTTGGACTTGGTCTTGAACAGATCAGTCCATGAGGAAGGGAACGTATCACAGGCACTTGCAACAGAATGCAATTTGAGGACCATAGCATGCTAGCGCTCCAGCAGTTTAGGCAGACTTTCGAATGATCTCTTCGGATGGAATCTCCAATGTTGCTCCACCATGTTCCTTACCAGGCTTAATCTCTGCAGCAATCAGAATGGGCATTCATAAATAGGCAAACATCACAAGAATTTGGCTGCATGC
>JANIPN010000009.1:33237891-33250633 GCA_027478595.1 Erythroxylum anguifugum
AAGCCCACTTCATCTTCTTATTCTCTTTTTATTTCATTTCATTTGGGCCCAAAGCCCAATTAACTCATTTATTTCATGCTATCACATTAAATTCATAGTTACTAACTTATTTAATGTCATAAGCTAATTAATGCTAACTTCATTTAATTAAACTAATCATGCTTAAATCATAAAAAAAATTCTGGGGGTAACATAGATTTGTTTGGTCCTACTAGAACACTAAGTCTATGTGGAAAGAAGTATGGTCTCGTAATTATTGATTACTTCACTAGATTTTGTTGAATATTATTTTTATCACATAACGATGAATCTCTTAAGTGCTTTAAGGTTTTATCGAAAAAGTTACAAAATAAAAAAGGAATTTCTATTGCTAGAATTAGGAGTGATCATGGTGGACAATTTGAAAATAAAAAATTCATAATGTTTTGTCAAGAGAATGGATTTTTTCATAATTTCTCTGCTCCTAGAACTCCACAATAGAATGGAGTTGTGGAAAGAAAGAATAGGATGATTCAGGAAAAGGCAAGGACTATGTTATGTGAAATGAATCTTCCTAAGTATTTCTGGGCAGAAGCTATAAATACAACTTGTTATATTCAAAATAGAGTATTTTTGCAACCTATTTTAAATAAAACTCCATATGAGTTATAGGAAGGAAGAAAGCCAAATATATCTTACTTCCATCCTTTTGGTTGCAAATGCACTATATGGAATGTTACGCATGCGTTCAACCTCCTCTTGGCTTTTAGGTTCTTGTTCCTTTGAAAGTTTGATTCCATGTATAGTAGGTGTGAAACCCCTCTTGGAATCTTTCATGGTGAACTTATTGAGCATATTCTCAATGTAGGTTAATTGAGACAAGGCTATCTGTTTGTTCTTATGATCCTTTATAAGTTTGATCCCTAGAACATAGTTAGCCTCTCCTAAATACTTCATTGAAAACTCATCATTCAGCCATCCCTTAACCGTAGATAACATTCCCACACCATTCCCAATGAGCAGAATGTCATCAATATACAGGATTAGAAAAATAACCTTGCCTTTTTGTATTCTTTTATAAACACCAGGCTCATCCAGGTTTTTATGAATCCATAGGTCTTTATAAACTTATCAAATCTAATATTCCAAGACCTAGATGCTTTCTTAAGTCCATATATGGGCCTTTGCAACTTGCATGCATACCTTATGCTCACTACCTGGCTCAATGAAACATTCTGGTTGGGCCATATAAATGGTCTCCTCAAGATCCCTATTAAGAAATGTGTTCTTGACATCCATTTGCCATATTTCATAATCGAAATAGGCTGCTATGGCCAAAATAATTTTGATGAACTTAAGCTTGGCAACCAGAGGAAAAGTCTACTCATAGTCTATACCTTCTTTTTTATTATAGCCCTTAGCTACCAATCTCACTTTAAAGGTCTCTACCTTTCCATCTAACCATCTTTTCCTTTTATAGATCCATTTACACCCTATAGCTTTTATACCTGGTGGTAGATCTACAAAGACCCAGACTTCATTAGTGTACATGGAATCTATTTCCGATTCCATCGCCTTAAGCCATTTTTCTACATTAACATCATTAATAGCCTGTGTATACATAATGGGATCCATTTCTTCTTAGTATGAGATGGCAACTAAGCCTTCTCCTAGACCTAGATACCTATCTGGTTATCTCACAACCTCCCACTATGTCTAGGCACTACTTGATGTTCAGGTTGCTCTTCTGATTCAAACCTTGAATCCATTTAGACATCCTATTCTGTCATATCCAAAGCAACTCTAGGTTTGGATGAAATAGCTAACTCCTTTAGTACTACTTCACTTCTTCCTTTGTGACTTCTCATAAACTCTTCCTCTAAGAAGGTTGCATTTGTCGACACAAAAACCTTCCTATCCTGAGGACTATAAAAATAGTACCCTCGAGTTCCTGTAGGATATCCTACAAACAGACATAATTCTGAACTTGATTCCATCTTTGTGGATTCAGGGTTTAGAACATGAGTTGGGTAGCCCCAAGTCCTTAAATGCCGCAATGAAGGCACTCGACCAGTCCACAACTCCCTAGGTGTTTTAGGCACCGATTTGGATGGAGAAAAGTTAAGAAGATATGTTGTTGTTTGTATGGCATATCCCTAGAACGATTCTGGAAGGCTAGCATAGGACATCATTGATCTTACCATTTCCAATAGAGTCCTATTTCTCATCTTAGCTACACCATTCTGTTGAGATATTCGAGGAGCTGACAAATTGGAAACAATTTCATTGTCAATTAAATATTGCTAGAACTCTTCAGATAAGTACTCACCACCTCAATCCGATTGAAGTTGTTTTAATGGCTTGCCTAGCTGTTTCTTAGCTTCAACTTTGAATTATTTCAACTTTTCAAAGGATGCACTCTTTTTATGCATCAAATACAAATAGCCATGTCTTAAGTAATCATCTATAAAGGTTATGAAATATTCATAACATCCTCTAGCTTGTAAATTCATGAGCCCACACACATTAATATGTATCAGGTCCAACGTGGATTCAGATCTTTTTCCTTTAGAAGGAAATGAGGCTTTGGTCATTTTTCCTTCAATACAAGATTCACAGGTGGGTAATGGATCATTATCCAAGCCCATAAGGATCCCATACTTTACTAACCTGTCAAGTCTTTTCTAATTGATATTACCCATTCTTAAGTGCTACAGATACTTTGAATTAATGCTAGAGACATTGGATTCTCTTGGTTTTATCAATTCTGTGTTGTTTAGTGAGCCTGTCATAGGTTCTATAAAGAAAAATCCCTGTCTAATTATCGCATCACAAATAAAATCCTTATTCTCATATATTGAAACAATATTTTCAAAATATAAGGAATAACTATATTTTTTAAGACAAAAAATAGGAATCATGTTCCTTACAATCATTGGCATGTAATAAACATCCTCCAAATATAACCTATGACCATTAGGAAAGTCTAAGATAACTGCTCCTATTGATTCTACTGAAACATAGGAACCATTTCCTATCTTCACTTGAAACTGGCCTTTAGGTTGTCTTCTCCTTTGCTGGAACCCCTGTAAAGAATTGCATGTTTAGTGGCTTCTGAATCTAATATCCAAGAAATAGATGAATCTGCCACATTTTTAGTTCCTAACAAACTTAGGAAACCCATACCTTGTTTGCTTTTGAGGGACTCAAGGTAGACTGGACAACTTCCTTTCTAGTGGCCCATCTCATCACAGCGGAAACAGTTTCCCTTGGTGTTTTCTTTGGCCTTCTTTTAAATGGGTTGGGCCTTAACCCCCTGATTAGGACTTTTTTTTCATTGGACCCTTCTTCTTTTGGTTACCCTTACCCTTGGGCTTAGAAGAAGATGCTACATTAGCTTTTGTCCCATGAGCCTTGATATTCAATATCTCCTTCATACTTTGGAGGATATTCATCAACTCACTCAAGGTGTAATTCTTACTGTTGAGCTCATAGTCCAACTTAAACTGCTGAAAAGAAGAGTTTAAGCTATTGATGATCACAATCATCTGTGTGTCCGTGTCCATATCCTCCCCAAGCATCTCAACCTCAATGACCACAGAGATTACCTTCATCATAGAATCCTGCACCGGTTCACCATGTTTCTGTATGAGATTATGAAAGGTTTAGATTGCTTTCACTCTTGTAGAACTGGTCCTCACACCAAACATCTCATGTAGGTGATGAACCATTGCACTAGCAGTTTTCTTACAAGCTATTTGCTTTTGCAACATGCCGCTAACAGAAGCTAGAATATATCACTTAGTAGTCTTGCCAGCTTTCTGCCAACTCTTATATTGTTAGACTTGCTCAGGAGTTGAATCTCCACCGGAGTTGTAGACTCATTTTCAGTTAATACCCATGAAATACGTTCATATTGAAGAACAATGTCAGGGTTATGTTTCCATTCATTAAAATTATCTCCCTTTTCCAATTTGTTATTTGTCAAGAGCAAAGTGAGTGGATTCATTTTGTTGTTGATTATGTCTAAAAATCTAAATTATTAAAACATTAGCATACTAGTCAATAATATTGGAACTTTGTATAAAATCATGACGCATGTATGCATGATAATAAATTTAACAAATCTTAAAAAAATTAAAGTTTATACGATGGTTATTTTTCTTATCTATAACAGATTAAGTGACGGTAAGCCATCTTATCTATTAAAAGAAAAACTGGTACCCTCCCACTAAAAAAACTACCAAGCATTTTCATTCTTAACTTTTAAAGAAGCGTCATAATTTGGTCCATGCTTTTACCAACAGAGCTACGGTAGGCAGATTATTGAAAAAATATGATAAGTGTTTAACCTTTTGATTCATTCACTAAAGGTACTTACAAACCATGCCTCGGTGGGAGGTCACATTTGCTACCAATAAATGGACTTATCCTTAAGGAGACCCAAACCATGCAAGATCTAGTATTCATGCCCTCCAATGGGGAGTAGCACTTCACCATATGCAAATGGGCCATCATTTGGAGATTGTGGACTCTCATATGAGCATCCTCTCCCACTCAATCTTTTTGGGCTTTAAGTTTTAAATACCATCTTGTCTAGATGCAATTTATTATCCATCCTATATTGTTTCATTATATATCTCATACATAATGAATGCATGGCAAAGCCTAGGGTTGGCAACTTTCTAAATGACATGCAATCACATAATATCACATATTGTTTGCATTCATTTATCCATTCATCACATGAGCTAATAAGCCACATTTGATTGTCCATCCTAGAAACATAAAAATAATTACAAGCCTTTTAGGCCCAAAATATTCTTATTGGACTTGGATCTTCCGCTTTGAACTCTTCGCTCACATGACCCGGCCCATTTGGTTAAAAAAATGTGTAATGGCTTTTCTTTTCCAACAAAATTGTTTATCTTTCATAAAACCAAATTGATGTCAAATAGAAAACAAAAAATCTGCACTTGTTTTTAGCAAAACCGAAACTTATGTATATGACATAAAAAAATCCAGCACATATAAAAATCCGAAACTTTGTTACAAAAACGTTCATCCAATCGAAAATTTGTTAAAACAAAATTCTAGCACTTTTGTTTTCTAAAAACCAAAAATTAGCCAAGACACCACAATCAAGACCAAAACTTTACCTCTTCCTTTCTTCAATCTATGGCTTCTTCATCTTCATCATTACATGATTTTGTACATTACATAATCAAAGAAAACATAAAGATGAAACCAAGGAGGAAACATAACGATGATAGGCCACCCTCCATGTTACAAACCAAATAAACAAAACTTACAAGGTTATTGTAGAATCTATGGACAACCAAAAGAGCAAAACATACATCGTATATATTTCTATCACATAAAAATATGCAATATACAAAAAATAATTGCCAACCCATGCATCACACATATAGGAACCGAAATCATGCGTAATAAATTGGTTCTGATACCAATTGAAAAGAAAGCATGCAAGATTTGGTTAAATGGTAGACTTTAAACTTTTTTAGAAATCATAACACAGGGAAGCAAGATAACCAAATCAATATGCCACCATACATGATACGGTATAAGGATAATATTTAACATAAGCATAAGATGAAGATTATTATCGACTCCTCCGCTACAACTATAACTCCTCGCTATGCTATCCTATCCTCGATAATGTATCCTCTCTAAGATGATGTATCCTCTTCTTCTTATTGTTTCTTCTTCTCAAAATTGTATCCTCAACCAAGCCAATCTACCACTTGTTCTTCTTGGACAACTTGATTAGCAAGATCCTTTGGTGGGAAAGGAGAAGAAAGCCTTGGAGGAGAATTTTCCTAGAAGAAGAAGCCAAAAATGAGACACCTTCTCATGCAAGTTTTGGCCCTCTCATGCAAGAAAGGAGAGAGAGTGATAAAAATGCAAGAACACTTTCTTACACACTCACAATTTTGATTAACCTTAAAGGAAAGAAGAGATTTGCATCAAATGCATCACTTCTTTCTTTAATCAATCATAAAGAAGCCAATAAATGAGACTCTTCTCATTTGTCTTTAAGATGACTATATGAAAAGACTATTAACCTAAATAAGACCTACCAATTTTGGTTTTTGATGATGAAAGAAGGAAGATGGTCCATCCAATGTACATCTTTCTTCTTTAATCCAATGAGTGCTAATAGGTTACATGTTATCATTAAAAGATAACCATTAAACCACATAATGGTAATATCATTACTCCATTTAATGATGATAATGCATGACAAATACCATCTCTATTTAGCAATTCAATGCCAAATGTTCAGCTGCACATTCAGCCCAATAAAACCGAAATTGCTACTCCTTTCTTTTAAAAAAAATTGTTTTAATATAATTAATCTAATTAATTAAATTAAACCAAAGTCTAGCCCATTCTAAATGTACATTTGGGATTCTAATTAACCATTAATTAGTGCAAGCCCAACATTCAATCATGGGCTTTAAAACCTCCATTTATATTTCTTACTTTGCTTGATAACCTTCCTTGAAGCCAAGTGAGGAATCTTATTGGACTTAGATAATTCAAGCTCTAACAAGCCCAAAATTAATTTAATCTCATTAAAATTAATTCTAGCTTATTAACTAAATATCATTCCACTAAATACAATTAGTTGAAGTTTGGAATTACTAAATATTATGAGAACACATATTTCAAATAATATGTCCAATTGCAAACCCTATTATGAACCTTATTATAGCCATCCGTCTTTACCTTCCATATGAGACAATATAGGCTGGATCTTAAGGCTTGTTGCCCCAAATAATAGATCTGGTATATCTGACTATTCAATGGGCTGGATCACCAGGATAGACCCCGATGTAGATGGTCCGGGCATGTTGTCGCTAGGTCTAGTGTAGGTGGATCTAACTGAACCATCTCTCAGTGTCTACAGAATCGTAGGACTTGTTGTATGAAAAGAGTGTCGATGAGGCACATAGAATACCTTTTGCTATGGTAATCCATTCTATAGGCATCAAATTTTCAAGCTCCTTTAAAGGCAACTGCTTCGGGATCTAGAGGATAGGAGTCTAATCATTAGATCGATCAGCAACCATATATAGAGCATCCGAAATAGAATTTGGAAAGTTTATGTCAAAAGCATGATTCTGTAGATGATAAATCATCTGGTGGTGAAGAGTACCCATGATGACTGTAGAATCTTGATCTGCTCTAGTGATCTGAATTTGAACTTGTAGACGTTTAGATAAAGTGGGATCATCCAACCTGATGTTGAAATCAGGTGCTATGGTCAAGATGACACTTCCTCTGTCAAGAGTAGTCAGCAAGGTACCAATAAGAGCATTTTGGTACGTTGTGTAGGCAGTGTCCAAAAGGGATATCCTAGTTGTAGCAGGAATACCTTTTCTTCCATATAAGGTAAGAACAAGTTGTAGAGCTCCAAAGTGTTGATGTGTATGATTTTGCTCTCTCCATAAGGCGATTGGCTCCTTAGGAATTTCAAGCTTTACGTATTGTTCTGCAATTGTGGATCTGAGACCATACTATTCCAATTTGGAACTTTGGATGATTTCCTTCACACGAGGTCTAGAAGTAAATAACACACTCCTAATATTTCTCGTTCAAGAACAGTCACTAGAATAGATACTGTATGGACTTAACAAAGGTAAAGAAGACTCACAAACACGATTTTCTACATGAGTGACTTCTACAAGATTTTCTATTTTGTTGGATAAAACACGCTTCACACTATTAGGCAAACTAGTTAAAGGCAAACTAGAAGATAAATGAACTGTATCTGAAGAAGCTTCCATAACTCTTATGAGACTCTCTTCTTACTCCCTATTTTACCTAGTATCAATGTTCCCCCTCTGGGTAAAGATGCAAAGGTTGTATGTTCCGAAGTAAACCACAAGCAGTAGTGGAATACTATTCGAGGAGTAAAACTCCAAGGGGTATGCAAGTTTCTTCAGATGAACCGCCTATACCTGACCACTAGACAAAGACAAAGGGAAAAGTGTTCCAGGCTAAGTTCTATGGCTCTGATACCACTCGGCTTCGTTCTATGGCTCTGATACCACTTGGGCATCCCTATAATCCGTCATAGGGTGACAAGTGTTCCCACCTTCATTCTATGGCTCTGCAACACCATCTGATAACTCATCTGAGTTAAAGTGTTTAGTTGAACAATCTTCTGATCTATCAGAACACATATCAGAGGCATCTTATGAACCAATCTCTTCACTGTCAACTAATAAATCAGCTAACTTTGCTGATCTTTCATAATTATCTAATGTTCTGATGATAATGCCTTAATATACTAAAGAACCAGAAATCAGTGAAGCTGAATCCATAGGTACTGAACCTTTCGTACCTGAACCTACACCTTAAGAAATATCAGCTCAGCCAGATGCATAGGCTACAACCAAGCCTGCTTCAGGACCTTGGTTTACTTTTGATGATCTACCTCCAAAGAAATGGCAAGATAGACTTCATGAGTTCGGTGATCTACAAATGACCAGACCTAATCATCCTTTTCCGGATATTTTGTCTGAATTTACATCCAGATTTACTAGTACTTTGTGAGAATGATAGCAAAGTGTTAGTGAGTATCAACGTCTTCAGTATATACAAGTAATAATTACTGGAGCATTGCTTGGCATAATTCACAAAGAATTTATTAGTGACTTTTAGTTGATTGACAAGCAGATCCGTCAAGAATATTTTGCAATGAACTGTTGTTCTCTTGATAAACATGATCTTCAAAAGCATTACAAGGGCATGATGGAAATGTATTATCTCTTGAATGGATGGAATGATGTTAACTTGCGTTACACTTTTATCTTATCCCTTCTAGATAAAACACAGCCAGAACTGCAAAGGACCATAGCTTCTTTTCAAAGAGATATGTCTACTATTTCTCTTGGAGAAATATATCAGCTTTCTATAGCTTCTCTTGACAAACTATGTGATCAGCATACTTTATTCAAGAATATCCTCAAAGGAGATTCAGTTCTAAAAAAGGCTTGCAAGAAGCTATATCTCCAAATCAAGCGCAAAGATGACAAAACTTGTAAGTGCCATAGTAGTAAGAAAGCTTATCAATCTCAAGTCTACTATGAAAAGAGAAAATTCCATAGAAAGAAGGAAGGCACGAAGCCTTGGAACCAAAACTTCAAAAATAAGAACATAAGCAAGAAACACAGAGCCTCATACATATTACATTGGACTTCGAGAAAAATTGTTGAGCTACTATCCAGAGCCTCATGCACAGTTTACTCATCCTAATCCTCTATGGAAGAACTCAGACTTTTTCATAAGTCTGCCATTCAAGAAGAATAAAGATATCAATCCTACTAAAGTCACACATCTAGGAATGAACGCTGCTGACTTAAAGCTTGCACAAGATAAGTGTGTCGTGTTATTGCAGCAAGGATTGATTGAGCCCACAAAGTCGGATTGGGCTTGTCAAGTGTTCTATGTAAACAAACGTTCAGAACATAAACGTGGAAAGAAACATCTAGTCATAGACTATAAGCCTTTGAATTCTTTCCTGTAGGATGACAAGTTTTCTCTGCCCAAAATTAGTACACAGGTACTATTTCTCAAGGAAGATGTAATATTTTCAAAGTTTGATTTGAAAGCAAGATTTTGGCAATTGGGTATTCGCCTTGAAGAACGTTACAGGACTGTATTTTACATTCCCAATGCTCAGTACCAATGGACAGTGATACCCTTTGGATTAAAGGTTGCTCCATCACTGTTTCAAAAGTCCATTACAAAAATCTATGAGCCTATCCTCAATAGTGCGTTGATTTACATCGATGACATTCTACTATTCTCAAAGACCCTTGAGGAACATCAGGCCCTTCTTTAGAGATTTTTGGACCTTACACAACAGTATGGTATAATGCTTTTAGGCTCGAAAAACAATATTGGTACAACAGAAATTAAATTTCTTAGAATGCAATTCAAGGATGGATTCTATCAGTCAGGCCCACATATTGTAAAAGAATTATAGCAAATTTCCTTATGAAAATCTCACTGCTAAACAGATTCAACAGTTCCTTGGAATTATCAACTACATCCGAGATTTCATACCACATGTGGCAGCCTTCACATCAAGCTTATATAAGTTCTTACGTAAGAATCCACCATCATGGGGAAAAAAACAAACAACAACTATCAAGCATCTCAAACAAATTTGTCAGGATCTTCCCCCTTTAAAGATTCCCAAAAAAGGACGTGTCCTACAAACAGATGCTAGTGACGAACACTGGGGGGCAGTTCTTCTCGAAGAAATCAATGACCAACGCCATTATTGTGGACATGCTAGTGGATCTTTCAGTCCATCTAAATGTCACTATCATATATCATATATGGAGATTTTTGCTATTAAAAGAGGTATAGAAAAGTTCTCTATTCACCTCATTCCTTATCATTTTTTCATTGAAATGGACAATACTTCTTTTCCCAAGATTCTCGAACAAACTGGAAAAAAGATTCCAAATAACCAACTTTTAGGCTGGCAAGAGTGGTTCTCTTCCTATAAATTTACTGTCAAATATTTGAAAGGTCACCAAAATATTCTTGCTGATTATCTCTTTAGACCTTTAAAGCCACTCATATTTGTCTCCTCCACTCTCAAACTTCCTATCCCTCTTTTTTGGCTTATGGAGTTTCCTAGATTTGCCCGATATCAAAACGAGTTTCCTCCTTTGTTCACTAGAACTCCAACCTCTGTGAAAGATTTGTACCCTTTATTACCACAGAGCCTTTTTTATTATTTACATCTTGTTTTGGTGAAAGATGATATCATTCCAGGCCTTGGTATCTTTGATCCTTCATCGCCATATAAAGTTATATATCATCTTTTTGATGATGTTGATAATTATATACTGTGGCATCTTTGGGCTATGACAGCACTATATGCTTGTGTTGTAACATTCTCTCTACTACATTTATATCGACATCTTTCAGATCCTACTAAGTCCAGTTCTCTTTTGTGGACATTTCTTGAATGATTTCAAACTTTGGACAAATGGAGAATTGAAATGTATGAACTCTTAACTTGTCATCACTTATGGGATTCCTCTCTACGAGACAAAGAAGTTTTTACTATTTATCTTTTCCATCAATCCTATGTGATGAGCACCTCTGGACAAATGTGCACATTTAACCATATTCAACACTAGCGCACTATAACTTCTTGGTCAACTGATGAAACTTCACTATTGGAATAATTGTATCAACTGCTCGATCAGCTTAACCAAACTCATGATGTGAAATATTCCACCCTGTGCACTTCTCTTGGACCTTACTATGGTGAGACCTCTCTAATTAAGCCTATAAGTACACCATCTCCTACACAATAGAGTTCTGTTGAAGATAATATGATCCATGTACAAGAAGGTGATTTAAATCATCTTGTCTTGAATACTGCTACAAGTCCATCCTGTGACCCAATCCATGACTCTGACTCTGTCACAACACCTTGGCCCTCAAATTGGACCCAAACCAATATCAATGATCTTATTGCACAAGTAGATAGAGAAATGGAATTGACGGATGACCTTGATATCTCTTTGACATTATGAGAGAATCACAATGATGAGAAATATAGGTTCCAACATCACCTTCAACAACTATTGAAGATTCCATCTTATCATCTTCCTATTCACTTTTTGTAAAGTAATATGTTTACTACTGTTTGTTTTAAGACTTTGTGAAAAGTAGTTTACTTTGTCAAAGTTAGGTGAATGATTAGCTTTACTTTTGTAAAGTAGATTCATTAGAGATAAGATTAGGTTTGTTTTTGTTAAAGCTTTAATAATGTTGTCTTCAGGATAGTTTATATTTCTATCCCCAACTTCGTCTATAAAAGCAAGGTCCGTCTTAGTTTGTTACATAAGCATTTTCAATGAATGAAAAATAGAGAAGTTAGTTTTTCTCTAAACCTCTCTTCTCTCTTCTAATATTTTATTTCCTCTAGTGTTAAAGATTGTAGGATGAGTATGCTCTACACTCGCCTCCTATAAGGATCTTGTGTATCAGAAAATCTATGACAGTCTGAAAGAATTGTTGCTTCTAAATATATCCACTGCCTTAAGTCAGAAGCATTAAAGGAGAATGAAGAGAAATTGTGTGTGAGTGAAATAGGGAATCCTAAGAAGCCTGAGCAGTAAGTCCCGTGTAAGCCGATGGACAGGCGTTGAGGGGCATAAGACTTCGATACCTGAAACTTCCTACGTAGTGATACACACTTTCAATCCGACTTTAGTTAGTCAATGTCTTCAACCAATATAGTGGTTTAGAGCGGTGTTGGCTGGAAGGGTTAATCAGAAAAGTCATATTCCCTATATCACCTTATGACGGATTATAGGGATGCCCGAGTAGCTAAGGTAAGGACTGATGGATATTGGAGATCAATTTAGCCGAGAAGCAAAATGATAGAGGTTCAAGGAAACGTTGATTGCTAAGTGAAGAGGGAGATAAGAAATTTAGTGTAATAGTAGGCAGTGTTTCAAATTCCGCTCCGTACCGGCCGAAAACTGGTACCGATACGGGTATAAGTGGTACCGGTGAAAAATACCGGTCGATACCGACCCATTTCGGCTGTACCGTCCGATACCGGCAGGTATTCAAATAATCGGTTAAATATCGGCCGGTGCCGAAACTTTTAAAAAATTGGGGGACCTTTTTGTAAAATTTCAAAAAAAATTCAAAATTTCCCTCCCTCCCTCCCTCCTCAATTCCCCCCCCC
>JANIPN010000009.1:33262337-33281235 GCA_027478595.1 Erythroxylum anguifugum
CTCAAATAAGCTCACACACTCTTGCCTTTTACCACTCAAGTGATGTCTTTAAAGTTACTTTTCGGAAATCAATTCAGAAAAACTAAGCAAACAGCAAGCAACACAAATTAATTGGAAAGAACAAGTAAATCGTAACAAGAAGCGAAATAAGAACAATTCTAGAAGCAAAGTAATGTATGGAGAGAAATAAAATAGTATGCTAATACACGGATAGAAAAGATGTTTATGCAATGATTTTTGTTTATAATTGAACAATATGAATGCAAGATTGTTCAATTCAATGTAATGGAGGCAAAGAAAGGCACAAACAAAAAAGTAAACTAAGAATCAAAGAAAAACACTCAATATATTGTAAAACTCAACAAAAAACTTGATAGCTCAAAAACAAATTTCAAATCAACCCAAGTTTTAAAATAAGCAACTCCACGTGTTTTTCAATGGTTTTTTCTACTGTTCACTCTTTTTTTTGGTACCGTTCAGTTTTTTTTGTCCACTCTTTTTTTCAGTACTGGTTTTTTGGTACTATTCTTTTTTGGGTACTGTTCACTTTTCGAATACTATTCAAGGGTCGGGTCGGGTACGGTTACTGTTCACATGTACAGGTCGGGTCGGGTACTGTTCACGGGTATGGGTCAGATGTGGTTACTGTTCACGGGTACTGTTCACACGACTTTTTTTTAAAGAAACAAATAACAAAACACAATAAAGATATGTATGAGTTCAATAGAATTAAGCCAAAGCTCTGATACCGAGATGATACGAAAATCTCAAGAAAACAAGATTCTTGAAACCCCCTAATCCTATTGAATCAAAACCCTAATCTTTCTATTCTAAGAACATGCTATATCAAACCCCAAATCATAAGTTTGAGACCCAATCCCAAAGAAGTCATAAATTAATTTACGTTGCAAGTACTTATTTATTTATGCAAATCAATTTCTTGAAGTAACAATGAAGACATTCACGCTTTCCTTGAAGAACTCACTTTTGAATTTTATTGATTATCCAAATCTGATTTAAAGGTTGACCTAAAGACACATATTTATATCTAGGTTAAATAATAAAAGGTTGGGTTAAAATACATAGAAGCCCAAAATAAAACACAGTCCAAAAACTAAATAAATAAGTTTGATGTGTTGTGCCACTATTGGATCCATATGCTCTTGGGCTTAAGTGATGAAGCATTAAAATAGCCCAAATCTTCTTGTCTTCAAGCTCCAAATGTATCCGGTCCAAAGATTTGAGTTAAATGGATTAGTTTGGGCTCAATTATATTAAACTCTCCTCCAATAGGCTTGGGGCTCGCCATTCTCTCCATAAATTGGGTCACACGCGTATAGAAAACCTCCTTGAGTCTCTCGGTCCTAACTTTAGACATAGGTCCAACTGGAATGACGAGTTTGTCCCTGTTATGTGCGCCATCTCCATAGTAATCCTTACTTCTACTCACATCAGGTAGAGTACTGGGAATTATTAAATGAGCTGATTGGTAAGAAGGATGAACAAGTTCTTCTCCGAGCAGAACTTGGAAGAAAAGAATCAAGTATGTTCTTTTGATAGCTTTTGTTCGTTTGGCAGAAGAAAGTTGTTATATATGAAAGATACTTGTAAGAAGATGGATTTTGATGATACAGGAATGCTCCCCTTCGTTTTTTGCTGTAGTCAGCCCTGACTTACTATTTGAAGACGAATCTTCCGATCAATTGCTATGTGCTGGTTTAATGTTTTGAACAAGAGAAATTGAGGATTCCGGATGCATTCCTTCATGTCATTTTGAACTGTGAAGTTACAGGGTTTTGGTGGCTTGTAGGTTTTAGGTTCGATCATGAAGAGAAAAGTCGGCCCAACTTTGCATGCCTAGACCTCTGAAGATCCAACTAAGTGAACTCATCTATTTGGGTTATTTTATATCCGTTATATTGTTGTAAGGTTGAGAGAAGTTGAGAACATAATGAAACTCAAGATTCAGATAAAGAATCGTATTATGGTGAATTTAATACTCTTTTGGACTAGATAAATAAAACATGAATAGTCTGTCTGAGAAAGTGGTATGTTCGCTTGGGGACAATCAAGTATTACTACAAATACATCAAATAAGCTTATCCAGCCTCATATTTCATAAGGTTACGATAACAATTGACTCAACAACCTAATTAAAGTTCGATATAATCAGTTAACTAAAAGTTGAAGCGACATGCATTGCGCTAGGATAACAACCCTTGATGGGCATGCGGGGAATCATGAATACTGCAATAATGCGACTACTGACAATATTAATAAACCAACCACGACCTGATTCAGACAACAGATCCTTGTAACGAAAGCAACATAAAGTAACCGTGCCAGATGCTCTGTCCACACATTTAAGACTGAAATATCCTCGAGACTGAAATGTCAAATATTAAATGACAAGCGGATGAATGAAGCACAAACATAACACTGAAAAGACTACTCCAGAGTCCAGATCGAGATTAGCAATCTACTGGAATTATGTTGAGCTGTAACTAATAAATCAAATAGTTTCTTTGGATTAGAAACTATAAATACTACTCCCGCTTGTTTAAAATAAGTGTCGTCTTAGAGGAATGTACACTTATTAAGAAAGTTAATGAAATGTATAATATACCTTTATTAATTACATGTTAAAGTGCCTTGAAAATATAATCTGTGTAATTAAGATGCGGGAGAAATTAAAGGGTAATTTTGGAAGTAAAATCATAAATATGCATCAAAAGTTACAAACGATACTTATTTTGAATAATTAAAATCCCTCTAAAACGACACTTAATTTAAATAGGAGGGAGTATTAATTTAAAGAGTGAGATTCGTAAATCTGAAACTGTTTTTATGTAATTTTAACTACATATTTTCTAATCTTCTAAAGGTGTTTTTTCTTTAATGTTTGAGTACATAAATATTTAAAAAAGGAGTTAAATTGCAAAATATTTATTACCAAAAACTTATTTGCTCATTATTAACTTAAAGAATCTCTAATTATTAGGAATTATATTTAATCTTTATACTTTATTTAAAACATGTTTTGATTAATATAAATCAATTTAAGTTTCTCAAAAGTCGACATGTGGCATCTTCCCCACTAATTTCAGTAGCTTCAAGTGAGACAAAAGTTCCACCTGGTGGGTACAGTAAACTATAATAATGCATACAATGACTATACGCCATAGAGAGTAGAGACTGCTTCAGAAGTGAGAAGAGGATAGGATCCAAAGCTTTGTGGTTGCAACAGATAATGTGGAAGCTGCATCTATTTCTGATTTTGTTGCTAATAAGTTTAGCACTATTTATCTGTTGTACTGATGAATATAGCAGACATGAATTTCCCCCTGGTTTTGTATTTGGAGCCGCCACCTCTGCCTATCAGGTTAGATCGTTACTTTTACTTCAATGTGCTTCTCTGGAACGAGTAACCTGAAAGTTAAAATGATTTGGAAGGTGGAAGGTGCTGCGAACTTGGATGGTAGGAGTCCTAGCATTTGGGACACTTTCACTCACCAAGGTCCATAATTTCTACCTTTCCGTACATGTTTTCGCGTGAAAGTTTTTCCCTTTTCAAATGTTGTTTATTCTCCTTCAAGTCTGTTATAGTTCGGCGTAGTAACAAATCTTCGGTGACCTTCCGAATGGTTCTACCAAGACTGAACTTGAGACTTCCAAATGTTTAACAATTGGATATGGAATGCTTTCTCTGATGAGAAACATGGTTGTTCTTTGTTATTTAATGATTCACTTAATGTTTTGGGACTTTCTGACTAAAACTCCAGGAAACATGCATGGAGATACTGCGGACGTATCAGTTGATGGATATCACAAGTATAAGGTGCAGAAGCAGAACTAGACATGCCCTTATATAGACTAGTAGTTCAATTTCTATGTTGTTTAGGGTGTCTTGGTCTTATGTCTCTTGAATAGTTGCTTGGATTTTGCTTCAGGAAGATGTTCAACTTATGGCTGAGACTGGATTAGATGCCTATAGATTTTCCATTTCATGGTCAAGACTTATGCCAAGTACGGTTCTTTTCCTAATATCATCAGATATTAACAGACCAACAATTTATAGTTGTTATTGCCATACTTTGAGAGCCACTATTCATTCATGTATTTCAGATGGAAGAGGTCCCGTTAATCCAAAGGGGTTAGAGTATTACAACCACCTCATCAATGAACTTGTTAGTTATGGTCAGACCTCAAGAATTTTATTTTGTGATAGATCTGATACATTGTTTTTACTTTCTGAATTTCTTGTTATGCGCTCTGGTTCTTAGCTGATTTTGTGGCTGATGAATTGCAGGCATCCAACCACATGCAACTTTATACCATTACGATCATCCCCAAATACTTGAAGATGAGTATGGAGGATGGGTTGACCGAAAGATGGTGTATGGTTCTTCAATCCCTTGAGTCTCTAGATTAGTGTAGTTCCTCTGCATCAACAAGCTTAAAATATAGTTTTAAAGATGACTTGGTATCTCTGTGAACGCAGGAGAGACTTCACTGCATTTGCAGATGTGTGCTTTAGAGAGTTCGGTGATAGGGTATCCCATTGGGCCACTATAAATGAACCTAATCTCTTTGCTTTTGCGGGTTACGATGCTGGAGGGCTTCCCCCAAAACGGTGCTCTCCTCCCTTTGGATTTAACTGTTCTGCAGGCAATTCCTCATCCGAACCATACTTGGCAGCTCATCACATGTTGTTGGCACATGCTTCCACAGCAAGATTGTACAGGACAAAGTACCAGGTGACATTTCATCTTTTTTATGCCTTCTTATTATTACTTAACATGATCATATAAACACATCATAGCACTTGGTGATGTAGAGCAAGCAAAAGGGATATGTAGGGATCACACTTTTTGCTTTCTGGTTTAGCCCTCTAACCAACTCCACAGAGGACATTACAGCCATTGAACGAGCTAAGGACTTTTTTCTTGGTTGGTGAGTTTCACGACGAGTACACAGATGGGTAGCTCTTATTCGTTCAGATTGACATGATACAAATTCCAAAAGAGCTTCATGTATCTCCTTATTGGTGCTTCAGGTTCGCAAAGCCCTTAGTATTGGGAGACTATCCTGACATTATGAAGGAAAATGTAGGCTCAAGACTTCCAGCTTTCACTGCTGGTGAATCTGAATTGGTTAAGGGTTCCTTCGACTTCTTAGGATTGATACATTACAGAATATTTTACATCAAAGACAGATCCAGCATTCCAAATCCAAAACAGAGAGATTTCTTCATTGATGCAGGAGTAGAACTAATCTGTATGTTTCAACCAGCTCTTTAAGAGATTGGTTTTAGCTAGGAGCTCTTTCTGAAGCTGCAGTGACTAACTATTTTCTTCTCTTTTTTTTTCAATTGTGGCTATGCAGCTTCCTCATCAAATGAATTTGCTTTCCAGGTTAAACCCTTTTTCTATCTTTTTGTGTTTTGCCTTATCTTCCCTTCTTTGTGACATCAGGTCACACACCATATGATTTAATTTCAAGTTTCGGTAATCATCAGTTCAATTGAAAGCTAACACCTGTGGCTTTGTCCATTTCAGTACCCTATAATGACTTGGGGATTGCAAGGAGTATTGGAGTACTTCAAACAACATTATGGAAACCCCCCAATATTCATCCACGAAAATGGTCTCTTCCTCTCCCTCTCTTTCAAATCTCAGTGTCTCTGTGCTTGCATATACTATCTATTACCAGTTGCTCTTTTCTTTCGTCATATTCATTCCAAGATTAGTAACCCTACATGTACCTGTCATAAGAAAGGGTTTAGCACACTGAAAGGAGTCTGAAGAAAGTGCAACAAAAGGCACATCAAGTCTTTTGAACTGACTCTGAGCTATTGTTGTTTATGTTGACAGGTCAAGTAACTCCATGGAATTCATCTTTGGAAGATACATCGAGAGTGAAATATTTGCATGCTTACATAGGGACTGTGCTTGAAGCTATCAGGTACTATTCTGCCTTTCCATTGTATCCTTGTCAGGAATTGCTTACTTTAACTCAGTGTCTAATAGTTTTTTTGTTGAACTTTGATCTGCAAGTGGTACATCTAACTTGCTCTTTCTATCTTGAAAGGAATGGATCGGACATGAGGGGTTACTTTGTGTGGTCCCTTTTGGACGTATTCGAATTATTGCAAGGCTTCGAGTCGAGTTTCGGCTTATACTACGTGGATTTGAAAGACCCAGAACTGAAACGACAGCCCAAGCTTTCTGCACGTTGGTATTCTGAGTTCTTAAAAGGAAAGATGATCAATTTAAGTGCATTTCTGGAACTTGAAAGCACATTGTTGTTTCCCCATTCTCGTGGAGTTGCATTTCAGTATACGCAACTATAACCTGTCATCAATAACACATTATTTACTTTCAGACAAAAACATTGTTTTCCACGAAGATTCGTATGTCCAGCCTTAAAGTCTCCTTTATTTTGTCATCCGTCGTCACCTTAATTTCATTTCATGGTTAAACATTAATAGTAATAATAATAATAAATATAAAATTAAATTAATAAATAATTATAATATTTAGATGCCCTTTGAACATAATTTTCTATGCTCTTGGAGATGGAGACAGATTCTCTGTCTCTTACTATTTATTTGTGTGGGATTCATATAAATGGATGACTGAGATTTAATAGGATAACGTAGGGAACAGAAGATCCCGACATCTTGGTGATTGTGACTATTATGAATGTAAATGTATGACTCAACCTGTATGGGTTTAGTACATCAACTTGAATACGGCTTCTCTTAATTGAAATGTCAAGTCTTTATATTACAATGGCTTAATATTGATGTTGAAGTATCCGATGCAGTAGTTGTCTGATAATAATATTAAACAAGACAAGCAATATGAAGATAATGACAAAATAAATGTCAATTAAATTAAAAATCATTATTAATTTTTATAATTATTATCTAAATTACTATAAGACAATTATTTCTGATTTCTCAATTAGAAATGAGTGAGTCACATTACTTGGGAATGCAATAATTTGTAAAGTCTGCTTTAGGCCACAAGACTTCTTATGCAAAGTTGTGACAACGAATTGCATGAGAAAAGAGAACCAAGCTCATCGAAAGTCTCGAGGACTGACCAATAAATGTCAAAGCAAATAAGTGGCTCCTGCCAATTTGTCCACAAGTGTTTGTCTCTTCTCTCGTAGGGTTTGATGTACACGTCCAATCTATGACACCCATTCCCATAAGAATGGTTGAGTATCATGTTTTTACTCCTTTTTTTTTCTTTTTTTTTTTCAGCTGCTGATTGTTTCAAGTTTTTTTACTAGCTTCAACTTTTACGGTGATAGCGAGATGTTCGTAATTAATCCGATCAAAGAGCATCCTTAAGAAACTAAATGATCATTAACAAAGAAAAATTTTTCCCCTTCTCTTGTTTTTGGTGACTCGAACTCAAGAACTCCTATAAAAGAGAGTCCTGATTGGAGAGTTGAAACCAATAGCCAACTCTTACTCGTCAATTTTATCCCAACTAATTTACATATTTAAATACAATTTGATTAATCTATATATTATATAACACATGATTATATATAGGGACTAGAAGAGAAGACAGCCGAAAGGACTGACTGTAGCTGTACACTTGGAAGGTAGCGACTTGTCGTTTAACTCACCAATTGGTTATGGTCCAAGTCCAACTCAAAAGTCTTGGAAACCAAACCAAACAAATTGATGTATGTCAGGACAAACTTATTTATACAGAAACATATTAAAATTTATAAAACATTTTATCTTCCATTTAATTGTACATAATATGTAAATCATTATATACAATTAAAAAAATTTCTAATATATAATAGAAAATTAATCATTTTAAATTCCAATCTTGACAAAGACTTGTTAGGTAGGTGTGGATGGATCCTGAACGTGAATTCAATCTTGCATCAAACAATTATCACCAAGTTTGGTAGATTCTTTTGGAACTTTAGTTTAAACAACAGTTCAGGCAAATTATTGATTCATGGTGAACTAGTTACTCATGTAGTATTCCCTATTCCTTTGATTAAGTACCATAATTTTCAAATCCTGAGAAAGCCAAACTTGACAGGAGTAGGAGACCAGTGAGGAAAAGAGCCTCTGCCTCTGGAAGTTGGGATGTGGAGGAGAATGTGGGAGCTGTTATGGTTGGTATTTGTGTTGCTAAGTTCAGCAGGACCTAGCTCTTGTACTGATGAGTATAGCAGAAAGGACTTTCCACCAGGCTTTGTGTTTGGAGCTGCCACTTCTGCCTATCAGGTGAATTAGTTTTCTGAAAACTTCTCATGTGTTCACACACAGTTCTTGAAGGAAGGTTGACTGATAAATTCTTGAAAATTAAGGTGGAGGGTGCTGCGAACATGGACGGAAGGAGTGAAAGCATCTGGGATGTATACACACACGAAGGTCAGCTTCTATTTCTTATGTATAACTGGCTGTTCTCGGTTCTGCAGAAGTCTGAACTTGATATTCCTTATTGTTTTTGCTAATGGGATGTGGAGTGTTCTTTAAGGATATCATCATCTTTTGCAGGATTGACTTAATGATTGAAATTTTGTTTCTGAATTTCCAGGAAACTTGCACGGAGCTACTGGAGATGTAGCTGTTGATCAATATCATAAATATAAGGTGATTTAACATCCCCTTCAAGTAGACAATTGCTCCCACTTGTTATCAGTGACAGTATCTTGATTAGCCTCGTTCTTGCCGCAGGAAGATGTTCAACTTATGGTTGAGACTGGATTAGAAGCCTATAAATTTTCCATATCTTGGTCAAGACTTATCCCAAGTACGGTTTCATAAAATACCAGTTGACCAACTAACCTGACAATTTTGCAGCACTTCTTCTCATAGTTTGATTGCTGTGAGTCACATCTTGCAGATGGAAGAGGACGCGTGAATCCAAAGGGCTTAGAGTACTACAACAATCTCATCGACGAGCTTATTAAGAATGGTCAGAGCACAAAAGTTTGAGAAAACAGCTATCAAGAGATTAGAAGAGAAAATTTCTGATTGCTTTTTATCTACCCTTTATTTACTTCCAATTCTGGTACTGCAGGCTTCGGATCATGTTCTGTTTCTTCAGCTGAAAGTTTTGTTCATCAATTGCAGGCATCCAACCACACTTTACTATATACCATGACGATCATCCCCAGATACTTGAAGACGAGTACGGAGGATGGGTTAGCAGAAAGATGGTGTATGGTTTCTGTTCTTGTACCATTGTTTCTGTTTCTCATGCTTGGGAATACTTCCTTGCATCAACAAGCTTAAAACGGGAGAAGAAGTGACAAAAAAACTTAATATGTTGTCTGCAAATGCAGGAGAGACTTCACCGATTTTGCCAACGTGTGCTTTAGAGAGTTCGGTGACAGGGTAAGACACTGGGTCACCATTAACGAGCCTAATATCTTCGCAATTGGTGGTTATGATGGTGGAATGTTTCCGCCAAGACGATGCTCTCCTCCTTTTGGGTTTAACTGTACTAGGGGCAATTCATCCTCCGAACCATACTTGGCAGCCCATCACATGTTGTTGGCTCATGCTTCGGCATCAAGATTGTACAGGACAAAGTATCAGGTAGGTGTTTCATGTTAAACATTCATATAATCATTGCCTGAAAAGATTTAGAGTCAGCATTTTTCATGATGCACCTGGTTATGCAGAGAAACCAGCAAGGACAAGTAGGGCTCACCCTCTACGCTTTCTGGTTTGCTCCGGCAACCAACTCCATAGAAGATATCACTGCCACTGAACGAGCTAAAGACTTTTTTCTTGGTTGGTGAGTTCCAGAACAAGAAGACAGTAGCAAATTTTCTTTAGCCATTATACAAACTGCCTACCTACTGTGTTTCAGGTTCGCGAAGCCTTTAGTATTTGGAGACTATCCTGATGTCATGAAGAAACGTGTAGGCTCAAGACTTCCAACATTCACTGCTCGTGAATCCAAGTTGGTTAAGGGCTCGCTTGACTTCCTAGGACTCATACACTATACTGCATTTTACATTAAAGACCTCTCCATTGGTCCTCAATTTGCAGTTAGAGAGTTTTTTCTAGATACACAAATAACCTGTATGTTTTCACCAACCCTTTCGATAGATTCTTTTGGGGAACTTAGTCGATTGTACCTGACTGAAATCACTAATGATTTGTGTGGTTCTGTGCGTGCAGTTAGCCTGGAAAATATTTCATATACAGGATACCAGGTGAAAATTCATTTTCTACCATATGTTTCACTTCTTTCTACTATTTCAAAAACAGGAGTTGTAACGTGGAATTGAGACCTTAATGCTTATAAAACATTTGGTATGATTAATACTTTACTGTCCAATTCAGTACCCAGTACTGCCGTGGGCAATGCGAGGACTATTAGAGTATTTCAAGGAAGATTATGGCAACCCTCCAATATATATCCACGAAAATGGTAACCCCCACCACGGGACCAGAGCCTTTTCTTGTGACCAAGTGCTTCCGGTCATTCAATTCATGGAACTTACTCTTTAAACTTTGGACAGGTCAAGTAACCCCACGTAATTTAACACTGGAGGACCCATCGAGGATTGAGTATCTGCAAGCATACATTGGAGCTGTGCTCGACACCGTAAGGTATGTCTGATGTGTTTAAACATTGTTTTTATGCAGCAATCACTTGTAAAAACTACTCCTTATCAATATGCAAAGCTGTCGTGGTGATTCTGTGGACTAATAATTAACAGCAGCCGTTCTTCTGTGATTATGAACTAATGAAATATGTGAGTTTTATATCGCGGATGGCAATTGCAGGCCGCTCTCTTACGGCAATAGAGGTGGCAATTATGCTCATATCGTTTGCAGTTGCTGCACTAATTAGTTTGTAGCTATTGATACAGTTTAGAACATGTCTGATTGTTTCTAATTGATCTTATTTTCTTAAGTGATAGCCTACCTCCTTTTTCTATCTTGACAGGAATGGATCAAATACGATAGGCTATTTCGTTTGGTCCTTACTGGATGTTTTGGAGGTATTGGATGGCTATGGCTCGAGTTATGGTTTATACTATGTAGATTTGGACGACCCAGAGCTGAAACGACAACCCAAGCTCTCTCAACATTGGTACTCCGAGTTTCTTAAAGGGAAAAGAGTTGGTTTGGATAGAGTTCTTGAGCTTGAAAAGAACACATCTGGTCGTCCTCATGCACTACCTTTCCAGTTCTATCAAAGTCAGTGATGCTTATTAGAGATTATATGTTCCCTTCTAGGATCTATAATAATTTGCTTATGACCAAAGTTATTGTTGTATCTTTTTATGATACAAACCCACCCCAGCTATGAGAAAGGGACTTCTTAGTATGTGAGCGAACATTCACTTGTTACCTTTTTGTATCAAGTTCCATGTTTCACGAATGCTTGTTGAGTCACTAGCAGAGATTATGTTGCTGTACCAGCAATGGAATCGCTACAAATTCAAATCTTTAGTTATCCATATCCATTAAAAGTCCTCCAGAAACATTACATAAGTGCTTGTATCTCCCACTTGGTGAAAAAATTATTCAATTCCAAGATTCGGGTTGTTGGTTGATAGAAACTAAGCTAGATGCTGATAGAAACTCAATCTCATCCAAGTACGGCTGCAGTCCCCAGTTCAGATCAACAAGCAACAATTTAACAAGTTCTGGGGTTCTTTTCACATTTTACTGATTGTCATTTTAAGCTAGCTGGAATGATTCCATAAGCCGATGTGCTAGTTGTACCTCGGGAGACTCCATCATACTCTTATGAATCTACTGAACCGACTGATAATCCAAAGGGCTTGCAGTGAACTTACAAGACATGGTCATCGAATTTAACAAAAATTAATCATATAGTATTGAACAACTTGCTCGAATTAGTGACAAGTTTTTGTTTCACTTTCCAACGTCCTGATAACTTATAGTCAACTCGCACTTAGTTATTACCGGCTGTTGATCTTCCCCTGATCATGTTTGCTTACGTTTTCAGTGACGTTTTTGAACCAAATTGTCATAATCTATGCTGATGATGACTACTACCAAGCGTCATTTTCAGTTCAATTCATAATATTTTAATGCAAACTCAGCTCTAATCTTCGATTTTTCCCGACAAACTTTGTTCGTCTTTTTCTTCTTCTTTTGGTCCTCAAAACTTATTCTATGAGGCAGAGATCAAATATGAAAAACAAAGAGACAATTGCCTTCTTCCAAGTTTTTCCTTCGCATCCTTATCAATGTTGACTAATAATATATTGTATAATAGTTTATCACGTAAACCTGTTGCTCCGTTTCCAAGGAAAACGATGTTGGAAGAAAATTTGTCTCATAACCAGTTAGGCAGTCATTTTCGTCGTTAATGAAGCCACAATGTTCTGTGACAAGACCCGTTCAAATTCCAACTTTTCTCTTGTTTCTGTGACAATAAATGAACATATCCAGATATATACAGTAACAGAACTTGTATGACTATTAAAAGAAGAAACTTGATTACCATACAGGCGTAAATCAGGATGCTTAAGCTTTCTTGTTTGATTGTTGTTTTGATAAGTTCAATAGTGTCAGTATCTTGTGTTGATGAATATAGCAGAAGGGACTTCCCACCTGGATTTATATTCGGTGCTGGTACCTCAGCTTATCAGGTCAGCCTTTTATTCAATTTCTTAAACTTCCCAGGTTTGGTTCATGTTTATTGAGTCACTACCAGAGATTGCCGACCCGATAGTATAAGTATTAGAGGGTTAAAATATTTGATATCTGCAGATACAAATTTGTATTAGACTATGTACGCATGCACAGATAGGTATTTCCACCTAATGAAAGATAGCATGCAAGCAAGGATTACCCGAGCGAAAGAATGGTATAGATTATGGTTTCTTTCATGTAATTTAATCAAACTTTGCCGGTATATCGAAGGTGGAAGGAGCAGCTAAGGAAGATGGAAAGAGTCCAAGCATTTGGGACAACTTTACTCATGAAGGTTATCTATTTTGAGTTTTGCTTAGTTTTCCTTTAGCTGTATGCACACAGAACTGACTTGTAAGCAATTAGTTCTGTATTAATCACCAAGCATGTTCTTTCTCTGGATCTTATTATGTGTAGGAGTTTGTGATTGCTAGATGAAGGATCAAGTGCCTAACTTTCTAAGTTTAATTGCAGGGAATATGAATGGAGCGAACGCAGATGTATCAGTTGATCAGTACCACAAATACAAGGTCAGACCAATGAATTTAAAATTTAACAGTACCATAATGATGTAATTGGAACAGTATATCCCGTTTTGCTTGGGAGTGACTGATTCTGTACTAAAGTCAGACCTTCTGCAGGAAGATGTCCGTATTATGGCCGAAACTGGTCTAGATGGCTATAGATTCTCAATCTCATGGTCAAGGCTTATCCCACGTATGGTTACTATTCTCAGTTCAGATCAACGAGCAACACCTGAACGATAACTGATTCTTTTGTTCATATTTCAATTGCCATGTTATGTTTGTTAGGTGGAAGAGGAACTGTCAATCCAAAAGGCCTGCAGTATTACAACAACCTCATCAATGAGCTTATAAGCCATGGTCAGGGCGAAAGTTTCAAACTAATTTTTTTATCTTATCTATTCCGAAGTAGTTCTAGTTATTTAGTTCTAGTTTGAGAAATCAAATGATGTTTACTAAAGTTGCACTAATCATCTACTTATTGATGAAGCAGGCATCCAATCGCATGTTACATTGTACAACTACGATCATCCGCAGGAACTTGAAGATGAGTATGGAGGATGGATCAGCCGAAGGATGGTGTATGGAATTTGAGATTCTTCTGGCATTTCTTCTTTCTGTTCTTTGAGTGCCTCGGTTTCAGAAGGTTGAAAATAATGAGAAGAGGGTGAATTTTTGATTGTTGGTGCAGGAAAGACTTCACAGCTTTTGCAGACGTGTGCTTCAGAGAGTTTGGTGACAGGGTTTCTTCCTGGTCTACAATAAATGAGCCTAATGTCTTGACACTAGGGGGTTATGATCAAGGACTTACACCACCGAAACGATGTTCTTTTCCATTTGGAGTGAGAAATTGCTCCAAAGGAAACTCTTCATATGAGCCATACTTGGCAGGTCATCATATGTTACTGGCACATGCATCAACTGTAAGGTTGTACAGAAGAAACTATCAGGTACTATCTAATCTTCACCAATTATATTGCACGAGTAAATTGCTTGTGATCTATGGGGAAAATCATCATAATGTTGCAGGGCAAGCAAGGTGGGATCATAGGGCTCACCTTGTACACCTTTTGGCTGTTACCTTTGACTAATTCAAGAGAGGATGTTGTTGCAATAGAACGAGCCTTGGACTTCTACATTGGATGGTAAGTCAAAAGCTGGACTGTATGTACGCGTTTGATTAGTTATTGAAATAATTGGTCATTGTTTTGCAGGTTTATGAACCCTATGATGTTTGGTGACTACCCTGAAACTATGAGGAAAATCGTAGGCTCAAGACTTCCATCCCTTACTGTTGCTGAATCCAATTTGGTTAAGGGTTCGTTTGACTACATAGGAGTGATACATTATGCCACTATCCATGCCAAAGACAATCCCAGCAGTTGGCAATGGAAATATAGAGATTTTAATGTAGATGTTGGAGTACAGTTCATCCGTATGTGTTGAACCATTCACTGATTTTTGGGAGCTGCACTATATGAAACTGAAATGATTAACATTTCTTCTGTTTTTTTTGCAGTTTCACAGGATAATGAAATACCATCTGAGGTAAGAATATTTGCTGGTCTTTGCTTATCATCCTTTTTCACTCACCCTCGCAGCATCTTTTTGGATTTGTTACCAATTCTTTCTTGAATCAGCTTCCTGTAGCACCCTGGGGCCTGCAAGCCACACTGGAGTACTTCAAGCAAACTTATGGCAACCCTCTTATATACATCCATGAAAATGGTCTCTACTTTTCCTGCTCTTGCTCTCATGTCAACACACACTTACGACTTACTGCTCAAATTTTCTGAAACATGGCATTTGTTTGCTATTCATTAGTGCTAGGAAATTCACCTGAGATGAACATAAATTAGAAATATTTGTTAAGATCCACTCCATTTGTGCATTCACTTTCTTAGATCATCAGCCAATGCAAAGTTCAGTTTAACTCATAAGTCGCTCATTATTGATGTTGGACTTGGATATGAACCCTTTTATCAAGTACCATCTCCTGCCTCTGATTGGTGAGATTTTAATGGCATTTCTTGGCAGGTGAAAAGACCATACGGAACTCAACATTAGAAGACACTTCAAGGGTGAAATATTTGCATGCATACATAGGAGCTGTGGCTGATGCGATCAGGTATACGTATATATATTCAGTTGCAGACACATTGACCTTCCATTTCCACTTACGATTTTGCGTCAGAACTACCAAGTTCAACTTTATAGTCATTCCCTAAATTCTAGACCTCTTTGTGGCTGTTCCTTAATCCTTGAAATGGCATAATCACAGTCTTTAATTAACAATTATATGCATTTAATTTAAGCATGCAAAGGATGACCATGACCTTCTGGCTTCTGTAATATATGGTCTGACTTCTTTTTGGTCTCTAATCTTGTGCAGAAACGGATCTAATGTGAAGGGATATTTTGTTTGGTCATTACTTGATGTTTTCGAGATACTGGATGGATATGAATCAGCATATGGCCTATTTTACGTAGATTTAGACGACCCAGAAATGAAGAGACAACCCAAGCTCTCTGCTTACTGGTACTCCAACTTGTTGAAGGGAAAAACCGTATCTTTAGATGGTATTATTGAACTGCAGAAGAACTACTCAGGTCTTCATCAGACTCACTCTGTTCAGTAGGCTGAGGAATGTAGATGCTAATGTTACTCTTCCGATAACTATGAACGAGAACCAAATTGTAATATCGTTACAAATAAAAATTCGTGCATCTCGAACTTATGAGGAAGTAAATAGTTTTTCCATTTGTTAATTAATTCTTCACTGCCAAAACTTTGTGTGAACAGAATGTTTGTTTGGTATAAACTGTTAGAGGCTTAAAAGCCACAATTCACTTCAAGATACATATAGGCTAATCCAAAGTCGAAACTACTTAGATTATCAAACAAAGTCGATGTTACTAGTGACTGACGTAGAAAGAATGATAAAATTCTTGGAGAAATAGGGACAAAACGTTTCATCGACTTATAAGAAGGGTTAAAACTTTACAGTCCCGAGAGCCATGCAAGTATATGCCAAGTATATACAAAATTGGATATGACTTTAAACATTTATGGTCCATGTTTGATCCGGTGGGGTAATTTAATCATGTCTCAACACGCAGCTCAAGTTTAGTTCATCAAAGCCTTATGCAGACATACTTGAGGCTGAACACTAAGATGATTGCCTCCGCCAGAAGCCACCAGCTCTGTTGCCAGAATAAGAGCCACTGGTAGTCTGGTGAAAAGAATGCCACCTTGAGTCCCTGTTGAGAGATGCATGCTGAAAACGAGACGTATGGTCTCTCTCCCATGCCTGATGATGATTCGAAAAAGAATTTCCTTCTTCATGGAGATTCTGACCCGATGAACTAGGAGATGGTATAACAAGGAAGCCTCCACTTTGCTCATGTGGGGTTGGTGGTGCCGCCATTACCATATGCAGTCCTCTTGGACCATCAAATGTTCGAACCCCATAGGCAACAGGAGCTGGCACGCCTGTTGAATTGTTAGGTTGTAGCTGATGATGGAGAGGATATGACATTTGTATTCTTTCACGAGTCCAAACACTGGCAGCTGGATGTCGAGGAATGATTGAAGAGAAAAATGAGCTTCCAGCTGCTGGAACAGATCTAAAGAGAACAGATAAAGAATTACTATCTCATACGCCATGGATGCCATTGAAATGATCAAGTACTATTCTGATCAAGAACAATTAACAGACGATACACATCTTATCAATTTGTTTCATGGTGCATCAATTGTAAGAAAACTAATTTTTCAAATGAAATATTAAACTGAGCATTTATGAGGAAAGCATGGGGCAGCATTGGTAAGTTGACATTATAAGAATAATAGTTACAAAATAAAACGCCTATGATGTGCACCACAACATTTAGCATGAAGCATAAAGTCGGGAATCTTAATGTCATGAACCAAGATAGGTGAGCAATTTTGAGCATGACATGATGTGATAACTTATCAGAGAGCATTACCATCCACCATCCACTTTCATCCTTGCCAGCAAAAAGATGGAGAACAGTTTTCTCTTTGCGTCCATTTAAACATATAAATAAAGGAAGAAAGGAAATATTGAGACTTGCTGTAGCACATTGCTTACCCGCTACCAAAAAGAATTGGTCGTGGAAAAGAATTGGGCCTTGCTACAGCGTCAGAATCACCATTAGATGATCTCAAGGTAAAAGGAGAAATAGAAGCTGGATCTCTGCTACTTATCTGGCTGTTTGATACAGGGAGAGAAGAGGAGTGAAAGCCCCAACTATGGTATTGGATATTGGTGGCAGGAAAATTATGGGTACTAAAGATTTCGTTCCGTCCAGGTAAGCCAATCCAGTGGTGGTTGAAGTTCGCATCATCTACACCTTCAGCAGATCTTGATGAGGCGGGTGATATTGGTCCGATGTATGCAACAAATGAGTGAGCCACAGGAGATGCAGCTGAGAGTTCAGAATACATAGAGTAATGTCCCCTTGAGTCACGATCTACATTAAGAAGTACTTTTTCAATCTTTTATTAAAACCCTTATGGCACCTGAGATTGTTCATCAGTAATCCATCAAACAGTATACTTACAGGTGGTAGATGGAGGTTCTCCGTCCCTGAAATGCAGAAAGAACTAACTTAAGCAACAATAATTTCTAGTAAATTTCAGTATGCAAGGAACTGCATAAAAGCTTTCGAACATTTTGCTTCCAAAATCTCAAAATAGAACCAGACATTGCAGTCCATCACCAGATAGGTAGTGCGTATTTTTTGTTGCAGTAAAGCATACTTTTTGTTACAGTAAAAGCAGTAGAAACAGATAGCAATTATACTGTAAATAATTGTTATCACATGCTTTTATTGTGAACTTGACTCACTCTTTTACGCTGCCAAAAATGCAATGCAATACTACATGCTTAAAGAACATCACTTGCTGCTCCATACAGAACGGAAAATTTATCTATTGAATAATTAAAGAATCATCTGACATTGTGTTAGGCATCGGTAGAGAGAGAGAGAATGTCAGAGGAAGGACAGTGGGCAAGGGGGCGTGAGTTAGCAGCTGAGGTGGCTAGTTTGTTAGGATAACAGAATGTACCTAAGGGGGTCTATAAAGGGGTAGGCAGAGAAGAGAGAGGTAGCGAGAATATTTGTGAGAGTAAGAGTGACAGAAGGCAGCAAAACCTTCTGAGGAGCTATCTGCTCTGGATAGGAGAAATACTATATTTCTCTGGGACAGTGGTGAATACACCACTGTTATACGGCTATAATATTGTAATACCCTGTTAGTCTAAGGGTTGGTTCCTAACAGTGGTCCGACCTGCCGGATACGAGGAGAGGGGAGGATCAGCGTGCGGAGGGTTTTCACAAACAAACAAACAAAAACAAAAAAAAATTCTGAGCAACTTACCTTGATGCCACCCAAGATGTCCGAAAGATTAGACGTGTTGGAATCCCGTATGGCGCACTTGGAGGCTGGGATGGAAGAAATCCAGTCTTCCATGCGGAGGGCAATGGGAGAACTGCAGCAAAGCTTGCTGTTGGAAATGAGTAAGATAATGGGCAAAAGGCCGGAGGAGGGCCAAGGTAGTGGTGACGCTTCTGGAAGGGGACCTAACGTCGCAGATGAGAGGAATGCACGTCCGGGGCAGTCCCATCCGATGGAGCACTCCTACGACACCATGGAAGAGTATAGGAT
>JANIPN010000009.1:33290843-33304014 GCA_027478595.1 Erythroxylum anguifugum
GACGGAGGCAGGCGACGGGCGACAGAAAAGAGAGAAGAGATGCCGCCGGCGGCCGAAGGTCAAGGGAGGGTGTATTTTTTGGGGTTTTTTTTTGTTATTTGCAAATTAATCCCTAAGTTTTCTAAATTTTGCGGAACTGTCCGAATTTTTCCGGTATCTTCGGTACCGGCCAGTACTGGCCGGATTTTTTTCACGGTACAATTATCACCGTTCTAGTACCGGATCCCGGTCGAAACAGAACATTTCGGCCGGTACCGTCCGGTACGGAACGGTATTCAGAACACTGCTAAATAATGAAACAAAATAAAAGCCCATATAAATTAATAAAATGAAAGAAATAGAAATTAAGAATTAAATCAATCATATTTTTGTGATAAATATTAAGGCTAACCTATTTTTCTTAACTTCATAGATCCTTATCAAAGTTATATACAAATAACAGTATAAGCTTATGCTTTGACTTGGTCATCGTTCCGAATGGGCTTAACAGGTTATCCATCACAAGCTGACTATACCGAGACAAGATCTTTTGTCCAGTTTTATGGTATCTTATTCTGTCTAATGAATCTCAACCATTCATTTATGTGAGTCTCACGTTTATTTTTATAGGACCTATACAGAGTCCACATAAATAAATGGTTAAGATTCATTAGACAGAATAAGACACTATAAAATTGAACACAAGATCTGAACTCAACTCTACCAGTTTTGCACTAGGATCAGTTCAATTCTCTCCCAAGCCGAAGGTATCCGATCTCCAAAGTAAAAACCATACATTAGTTTGACGTCTGCTCTGGCGGAGTTCTCTATTGGCTGATGCAGATCGGTTACACAGAAGATAGTCATGGATTTAGTGTTGTGTACTTACCAGTTCCCTAACCAGAACAGGTGCCCTTGGGAGGAGCTTGAGATTAACAAGTGCAACTATTGCATTTCATTATTTCTTTGGATCAGGAGAAATCTAGTACCCTAATCAGAACACGTGCCCTGAGCCTGAACATTGGGAGGAGCTTGGGATTAACAAGTGCAACTATTGCATTTCCCTATTTCTTTGGCTCAGGAGAAATCTAGTAAACACCATGTCCTCTATGAAAACTGTCACAATTTAACTTTTTGGATACTGTAAACAGTTATGAAGTTGACTGGATCGGATGTTCAATCCTTTAACTGAATGGATTGCATCATCTTGGCTAGCCTTAATCTGGCAACGAAGTATCAAGGTTTAGGTTATAAAAAACAATAAACTGAAATCCATCTCTAAAGATGACACGATCCTAGATGATATTTCTTTTGTCGAAAGGTCTTCTTTGAAGCTCCCATTTAATTATAGCAGAGAAAATCGGAAAGTTTACAGCGAAAAGCAAGCATACCAACTAATTATCCTCAAGCAGTCAAGCACAGCATGCCATGGAATCACGCTGCATTGCCCTCACTTTCAGCTTGGTAAAATCAAAGTGTTTTTGTCTTTATGCATACGATATCTTTTGCATAATTTCTCAAGAGTTGCAACCGAATGCTGCATTGCATTAAGCTTTGTATCCATGAACATAGCCTGCAAAAGCAAACAGAGTAATAAATTGGGAGAACCCAACCGCAGCCGTAGCAACACACAAGCCCTTGTTCAACTACCAAAACAAACCTGGTAGTCATCTCCATATTTCTCAATCAACCGACCCAAATAAAACCGTTGCATTGTGGTCAATGGCGGCAAAGGTGCAGTTTTCCCATCTTTCCGCTTCTTCCCAAGAGCTGTTTTCAAATCTGTACAGCTCGAAAACAGACCAAACATTACATGAAACATTCAGAAAACCTATCTTTGAAATCAAAAGTGCAAACTGAGCTCACAGATTATATGAATTTTCCACATTTCTTAATTCCATATGAAACAACATTTCATAAGAGAGGTGTAAGTAATCATCATTTCATCATATCTAAAAAGACTTAAAACTTTCGCGTACATGATTAATAAAAGAGGGAAAAAAAAAAGTCACTAACCGTCTTCTTCGAGGTCGCTCCCAGAATCAATGGGTGCGAATTCGTCCAGGGGACCGTCATCGGAAGGCGGGGGAGGGACTTGGAGAGAATCGGTCTCGATGATGTGAGAAGTGCGAGCTCGGACGCCGAGCAAGTTAGGGTTTGAAACGAAGCCAAACGACTTGTAGTTTTTGATGACGCTGGCTTTATCGTCCCACTTCGACAAGTCGTCGACGGCAGCGATGGATCGTAGCTTCGGCGGTAGGTTGAAAGCTGGCTTGAACACATTTGGCTTCTTCTTCGGAAGACCAACTCGTACCTTAGGCTTCGATCTCTTGTATTTCCTTCTTGATCCTCCCATGCTTGGTTACAATTCCCACTCTCACGATGTCCTCAGTCCTCACTCCTCTTGAGAATATCTGAAGAGGCGATTAGGGTTTTTGAAGGGCTTTGATACACAGTACAAACGTTCGATTCAAACGGTGTCGTGTCTTGATGGCTTTACTCCAGCCGCGGTAAAATTTCCGAGAAAATCGGACAATGCGATTAGGGTTTTCGAAGGATTTTGACTTTCCAATTTTGTTTTGATGCAGTAAAAATGTTTGGTCCAAAAACAGCGTCGTATCATGTTAAGTGAGGAACCCTAATCTTTACATTTTCCATTTTTTCTTATGAAAAAGACAAAAAATGCCAATATGATATTAATCAAAGTCAATAATTATATTAATATTTGATATTAAATATTTAAAATAATAATGAATTTTTTTACTTCTCATATATTTATTTTGTAAATAATTATTACAATATTTTATTTTTTAATTAATTTTTAATAATTTATAAAATTATAATTTTAAAATAATTTTTATGATAAAATAAAAATATCAATAAAATAAAATAATTAATAATAATATTTTTATAAAAATCATTACCTTAAAAATATCTTGACAATATTTAAAAAACAAGGTATGGATGGCTTAAAAATATCATCCCATAATTAAAACCTTCCTAAAATACCTGTAGGTAACAAAATAATAATAATAATAACTTAATAATATTCTAATAATATCTAGTCTCTCGTTCTCGATATAAAGTTAGGTAATAGAGATTTTATTACAATTTGCACTTAATATATGATCCTATCCCACCTTGTACAAGTAGTGGAAATTGATGCTTCCAAATTATTCCTCGGAGGGATTAAGAAACCCAGGAAGGATGGATCTATCATTAGGATGTCAATCACATTCACTATAAATTTCCTATGTCTAAATTGCCAACCATCTTTATACAACATATGTTGGCCAATGACAGAAGTTACAAAGTAGGAGTTATCGATGATGGCAAAAGACGTGTCCTCTCTCTTTTTTGCCAAATGACAAAGCTGTTGATCTCCGACCTCGGGGAATGTCTTATCATGGATTAGCAGAACCGTTACAGTCCAGCAGAACGGTTGGCGTATTCCTGAACCAATGCTCCAAATAGTGTTGGTCTCTCCAGCAAGTGAGATGGTCTATCAAATTCTTTAGCTCGACCTGTCAGTAAACGGGATGAACATGCAGGAATTAGTGCAAGGATTTCAGTGATGTTACATAGTAACCAAGATGAAGCAATCAATTGGTACCTGCATCTATAACTAAAACTCTGTCGCAATCCATGACTGTGGGTATTCTGTGGGCAATGCTGATGATAGTACAAGCCGCAAAGTCCTCCCGGATGATCTTCTGAATCACGGCATCGGTCTGAGAATCAACTGACGCAGTTGCCTCATCCATGAACAACAGCCGGCTGCGTTTTAGCATAACTCTTCCTAAGCAGAGAAGTTGCCTTTGACCTACACTCCAGTTGTCTCCATTATCCACCACTGTGAAAGTGAAAACCATTTAATCAATCAAAATTATGTCGATGGTGAATCAAAAACAGAACAAACTGAATATACAAGGCAAGTAGCAACTATAATACCTGGAGCATCAAGTTTCTCAGGTTTTGCAGCCACTGTGTCTTTTAGTTGGCAACGGTCAAGACTCTACAAAACCACACATTTTTTCAGGATTATTCAAGCAAAGATGACATTTCTGGAAGAGAAATGCAACAGGATGCAATACCTTCCATATCTCATCATCTGTGTACTGTCCAATAGGGTCAATGTTGCTTCTCACCGTTCCTTCAAAGAGAACAGGCTCTTGAGGAATTATTCCAAAGCGAGACCGTAGATCATGGAGACCCAATACGCAAATGTCTATATCATCAATAATTATTTTGCCTCCTGTTGGTTCGACCAACCTAAAGAAAACTTGAATCAAGGTTGACTTTCCACTCCCTGTACGCCCAACAACTCCAATTTTCTCTCCGCCATAGATGCTGAGAGTGATACCTTTAAGAACTAGAGGAGTGTTCGGACGATACCTAACCTGTTGGCCAAAGACGAAGATCCTGAGTTCATTAGTACTAAAAATGATTCATCCACTATGCAGTCTACTCAGCATACCTAGCCACCTCATTTTCCCATCCCCAGTTCTCCCGGGAAAAAAAAAAGGGGGGGTTCAATTACCTGCAAGTCCTTGAGGTCAACATTGCCTTGCGCAGGCCAGTTTGCAGGAGGAAGGAGATCTTTTATTTCCCATGCTGCCTCTGATGGGATGTTGGTAAATTGCTTAATCCTCTCAACAGAGACCATCCTATTTTCAACAAAGCAACTCATATATATGCCCCAGAAAAGCACAGCATTCAGAGACAATCCATAGGATAGAGATAAGCCAACATTCTCTGCATCATTCATTCAAAGTTCAATTAGCATAACTTAAAATTATTGGCGGTAAGTACGACCTAAGATGTTTGGTAATACCTGGCCTTATAATACTGCTGGGCAACAAAATCAGGAACATGGCAGATATGCATAGGATGAAGCTCCCAATCAGCTCAAGTCGGAAACCTAACCACTCATTTGACCCATTGTTGTGAAAGTCCATTCGCAAATTGGCGTTAACTCGGTCAACATTTTCCTGACAGAAACTGTCCTTTTTCCTGAAAGCTCTAATTGTCATAACCCCTGAAATACTTTCTGAAAAATGATGGATAACAGGTGCTTTAGTAATTGAGTCGAGACGAGTCAGCTCTCGAGATGTTGCAAGAAAATATCCCTGCAATGCAACAAATGAAAGTTAATCATATTCTGCAAATGGTGGCAGATACTTCTTTCAGTCTCTGCCCCTACCTATTGCCAGCTGAAATATAAAGTGAAATTTCATACCCGGTACCAGAAGTTGAGCCAACCCAGAGGAATTAATAGGAACACTGTTGGCCAAGCATATTGACATGTGATAATGATGATGCTGAGCATTGTAACGTACATGGCAATGGTGATGCCCATAACAAAGGGAAGAAAGAGGTCGATGTTTGTCTGATCTGTAGATGCCTGAAGAGAAGACAAGCAACAAAAACAATAAATGCCCCTCCATTGATCTAAAACACTTTCAGCCAATAAACCTGTTCCCTTTTCATCTGAGTTTTAACAAATTAAGAACTATACTCGAATGAAATTCAAATATGCCACAGTGAGGTATTTCGATCTTACCCTACTCAAAATTCTTCCTGAAGGTGTAGTATCGAAAAATGACATGGGTGCATGGAGAATACTACGAAGAATACCCCTGAAGAAAATTTGAGCTGTCTTCAGCCCCATGACAGTAATGAAGAAGGCTCTTGTTGTTAATAGAACGATTGACACAGCCGCAATAATTGCGTAAACAGAAATAAAAAGGGAAGGTTTGAATGTTGAAGCACGGTCTGTTGAAGTTTCATACGCCAACCAGTAATCAGCAGCCATTAAAGATCCTTGCCATATTATGGAAAGAATCAGGGCTACTATTACACCCCACCATCCAAAAGCCTCAGTCAAGTACTGCTTATACACGTTAAGTCCCACTTTACCAGTTTCCCTTTCCTCTTCTTCGATAAGCTTTGAGGTTCCGTTGTTTGGCTTGGGTTGATAGAGATGTCTGTTATCACCATTCACCTCCGCAGTGCTTGAACGAGTTTGAGGAGATTTTGGCAGTTTAGGCGAACTTTCACCAGGCATAACAGCATCAACTTCTACAAGCTCCATAGAGGTTTCATGGGCTGCCACTAGTGCCTTAAAATCCATGCCAGACTCAAGTAGATCATTATATAGTCCTGATTGTACTATCTTCCCATCTCGCATCACCTGCATTGATAAATCCATTATTTTCAGAACGCACTATTATAGGTGCTCGTTGTGCCTGATCGAGACTTGGAAAAGAACATAATATACTTACCGAGATAAGATCAACATTATACAAGAAATCAACTTGATGGGTCACAAGTAAAATAGTCTTGCCTTTAAGAGCTCCTCTAATGCATTCCTGAGAAGAAGATAGTGTAATCAGATTGTTTGATAGAAATGTTGATGTAGCTAGCAAGCTAGATAACAAAAGGTGTGATATATTATTTATATTATCCTGTAAAATATTCATATCTTTGTAATGTAAGCATTCTGCATTCATAAGATAAGATTGTTTAGCAATTTCAAGGAAGAAAGTTCTTTCAGGAGAGGAAGGGAGTCAAATCAATCCCTTGGGAAAGTTAGAAATTGAGAACAAGTAGTTAATATGGTCACCTTGAATATATCAGATCCAGTGTGTGCATCAACAGCACTAAATACATCATCCAGAAGATAAATATCAGAATCCTGATAAACTGCACGAGCAAGTTGTATCCTCTGCTTCTGCCCTCCGCTAAGGTTGATACCACGCTCTCCTATTTCAGTTTGGTCACCATACTCCATCATTTCCAAATCTTTCTCCAAGCAACACACCCTAATGACTTCTTTGTATTTCCGGTTGTCCATTGGCAGACCAAACAAGATGTTTTCTTGAATGGTGCCATTTTGAATCCAAGAAGTTTGAGCAACGTAGGCAGTTGTTCCACAAACCCTGACCTGGTAGGGAAAGAAAAGTAAGTAACGTCATGAAACTACACAACTAACCCACGATTTTGAGGCTTCTTGTGGCTATATGTGATGATGTTTTCATATAAAAATCAAACGAATTGCATACATAAATTCCGTACCTTTCCTGATATTTTGTGCATCTCACCAAGAATGGCAGCAAGAATAGAAGATTTTCCGGATCCCACAGTCCCAACAATGGCAGCAAGCTCCCCTTTTTTGATCTTCAAGTTTATATCTTTCAAAACCTCGGCTTCAGCTTCGTCATCCCAACTAAAAATCCCATCTTTAACCTCCACAGCAGTTCTACCTTCACAACCCTCTACCCTTTCAACCGATGACTCCACCAATTCCTTACTCAACATATAACGATCCAACCTCCCCAGAGATATCACGGCTTGTGAAAGTGATATCATGGATTGAGGGAAAGTCCTAATAGGCTCTTGTAAGATTTTGAATATGGATGTTGTGGTGAATACTGTCCCCGCATCAAGCGGAACTCCCAACAATAATGCAGTACCGAATGTGATCGTTGATATGAGAATAGGTGCAGACCACATCACAATGATGTTACCAGAGATCGAGTATAAAAATTTGGAAAGCCATCCGTATTCTTCTTCCCGGAAGGATTGAATTCTTTTGTTGAAGTGATCTTCCCAAGCCTGGAACTTGATCACACGCATGTAGTTGAGCATTTCGTTTGTTGCCTTCATTCTTGAATCACGATTCATCATCACATTGTACTGGAACCTGTTGTTTCTCTTGGTGCCAAACACTGCAAACACTAAGACACAGATGATTCCAATCAAAGCGGTGGCTGTCGCAGCCCCAAGGGCATTATATAGAAGTACCAATGCAACACCAACTTGCAGTGGCATTAGCCATATGGAATGTAGCTGTAGCATCATATCTGATAGTTGCTGAGCATCAACAGCCATGTAATTGACAATCTGCCCAACCCCATGAGCCTGACGAGCAGAGCATGATAACCTCAGGCCCTTCTTGTACAAAGCAGTGATGAGAGTGGACCTAATGAGCATTCCAAGTTTCTGACAGTTGAAGTTAAATTGGTGAACGGTTAAAACCTCAACAAATTTTGCAGCCAGGAGAATAAGTACGAGGTAATATCCCTCGTACAGGGAGGTCCTCTTACCAGCTGTGTAATCGACGAAACTTTGTATAAGGATAGGCCCAACATACATCACACAGAGCCGCAAAATTGCAAGGAATGCAGTGAATGCAATCTCCCTCCAAAAGCACCTCAACAACGTTGTCCTAACAGGGTGTTCCGATTTTTCCTGTGGTTTAGGCCACTTGGATTCGAACAGCCGTGACAGTAGTTCAGCTCTATGATCTGGTGACAAAGTAGGGACGTCGTCTATCTTGAGAGGAGATCTGTAGCCTTTGCTGAGCAGAGGATTCATCCATAACCAGAAGGCCTTGGAAATTAAAGAAGCTGAAGCAAAGCGACTCACTCTTGATTTGTCCAAAAGGGGTTCGTATAATGTGGTTTCATCATCCATTGCTGGTTCAGTTTCTCTGCTAACTGTAATCCCAGTTGATCCTGTAATGGCTACATAAACAAGAACAGCTGATAGCACAAACGATGCAATGGAGATTATATCATCCAATACCAAACTCCAGTTTCCATATGCCAAACGAATGATACCAGACGACATAAACAGGGTAATGATGACAAAATATGCAACCCAATAAACCCGAAGAGACAAAGGGTGAGAAACAGCTTGAAATCTCTTCTCATGAACGATTAAAACTGCAATTACTGCATGAGTTACCGCCTGAACCAACCAGAATATTCCGTCAACCAGTTTCCACGTAGATTGGCTGCTCCCAGTGAATTCCAGAATACAAAGGATAGTGTAGCAAAATGCTAGAATAGCTGTCACGATCAAAGAAGTGATAAACCAAATGTTAGTCCTAACAAGAGCTCCTCTTCTTCCAACCAAAGGCTTGTTGATTTCGGAGCTAGAGTGACCCCTGGAGGTGAATATTGAAACGAACTTGTGAACTGCGAATGCTAGAAGGACGAGCAAAAACAAGAGATCAACGGAAGACAATAGAACTCTTTGAGGACACGGCGAGAGGAAAATGAATCTTAGCCACTGGAATATCAGTGGAACAGAAGTGTCCTCCGAGGACTTAACCACAGAGCTTGAGCACGAGATAGATGTGATCCATGCGTTAGCCATGTTTACAATTCTACGTGCAAGTAACAGAAAACTCACGATCTACCCCTCCTTGTCGCCTGGAAATTAATAAGCACAGCATGGTTGTGAGCATATATATTGACAAGCGCTTCAATGGTGCATCTTCAGATCAATAATGAACTAGATATTAAACAACCCAGAAAGAGATTATTAAATTCATTAACAAAAAAAAAAGGCAGTTCAAAAAGAAAAGGAAATGATGCATATTTCGAGTAAAACCAACCATATTCGGACAAAAACTGATAAGGCCAACAATACAAAAATATTTGCCAAAAAAAAGCTCACAGACACCCGATGAAGAAGCCAAACCATATTCAGTAAAAGTAGCAGCAGAAAGGACACAGGGACAAGCACGTGCTTTACAGCGACCGAAAAGGATGAATCCTTGGGCACTTGGAAACTCCGTAAAACGTCAGCGAACCAGAAAGGTAATATGCAAGAAAGGAAAAAGGAAGACACTTTAAAGTGCTAATATTCTCTTTTGCAGTATAGCAGATGCTTCCTAGCATGAAAGCTACGTCAATCCATAAGTTTCTAAAGCATTCAGGTCTGGAAGCCTAAACTGCTCTGCCTAAACAAGCCAACAGAGCCAGAAGAGAACGTACTATCATCACCAAAAACACCAAAAAAAACAAAGGAAAGATGGAAAGAACGGAGAAAATTTTCCCACTTTCGCTTTTCCATTTCTTAGAAGCAGAAGACAACCATCTCAAGCATACGGGAGTCGTTCAGGTTCAGGCCGATGATGTGGATGGATCACTCATTCACATACTTTAAGGAAAAAGGTAATTCGAAGTAGTACTTGATCTAGCTGTATACCTTGGAAACATACCAGGTCTAATAAAATCTGAGTAAGCATGACATTAATAAAAGCAAAACAGCCATAGACAGGTCCGAACCATGCAGACTCAAAAAATATCTTCGTTGATTACCTCCGTCACTTTCTAAAGCTACAAAGCAACCCTGCAGCTGGAAACCGTGAACAAAAAGCTAGAAGCTTTTAATTCGGTGTAAGGATACGCCATAACCTCAGAATCGAACAAACGAGGGAGAAACGGTACTGCTAGTGTCGTATAGAATCTTGGGAAACCGGAATCAGAGACTTATGTATAAGCAAGCATACGTGGGGGAGGGGCAACCTAACGAGACTGTGGCTTATGTTTCTGCATCAAACAAAATTGTCTGCTCGGAATTATTTGCATCTTCTCGTCGTATTATTTGACCGACACACGAGAGCCTGAATTTTCTGCACATTTTATTTTATCTTTTTTTTTTATTTCAGCTATTTATTTATACAAAAACTATTTTTTCTTACGGTAATAATGAAAAGAGATTTATTAATTTTTGTTAAAATAATTTAATAACATTTTGAATAATTTTATAATATTAAAAATAATAATTAGATATGAAATTAAAATTAACTTTATTAATAAAACAAAATCGACTGTCCTCCAAGTGGCGGTTTGACTATTATAAGCTTAAGTCGCTGGGAGCTTGAGGGTCAAGCACGAGATGGGAGTGCAGAAAATTATTAAATAGGACAAAAGCCAACTGATGGTTTGTCCTATCGCGTATGAATGCTTTAGGTGGGCGACCTATTTATGGAGAACCGGTCTTTATTTTGCCCAAGTTCATATTTTCCCAATTTATATATTTACTCATTTTAGAAGCAAATTTCTCCTACCTCATCATGCAAAACGTCGTGATAGCATTAACGAACTTATTTGTTTAAAAAATAATATAATCAGTTAATATAAGTTTACAAGTAAGATATTTACTAATTTTATATAATTATTTGTTTAAAGATATTTGATAAAAATTAACTTTTTTAATATTAATTATTTATGTGTAAAATAATTTAAAAAACATAACTTTAAAAATTGTAAGAGCACAGGTATTATATTTTTAAAATTTTTTAAATATTTTCGTAAGAATTTAAAATTTAGATATTTAATTTCACAAATATTAAGTTTATAACTTTAATAAAAAACATAAAACATATGATAATGATAATAATACTACTTTTTTTCTATATATTAATCAAAGTTGAAGTATGCTGAAGGGAAAATATTATCAAAGATGATAACTTGAATAATTTGTAATAACAGTTTGTCCTTTAATTTCTTAAACTCTCTTGGAAAACACTTTTTATATAAGCATTTTTTAAAAAATCCAACAGATTTGGTTTAATTTATGAATTCAATGAACTAATTATTAAATATAATTATCTAACATTTGATATGATCAAATAGTTAAATATTTCTCATTCTATTAAAAAATAGCTAACCATTTACTAAATAAGGCCATTATGTTTTGTGTTTTTACCTTATTTTTATATTCCGTGAACTAAATCGATTTGTTATGTTCTTACAAAATGGGATGTTAATCTTATCATTCTATCGGTCGATGCATCACACGTCACAGCACAAAATATTCCAATAAATAAAGAAAAAATAAAATATTTTATTTAGAAAATAACAACTCTCGCTTCTTTTCCTACGTAAAACTTATTTTAGCCTTGTTTAGCAAACAAAATATTGTATTAGCTTTTATTTGATTTTTTTTTTTGTCTTAGAGCAAGATATCCACCGGCGGATCCAGTGACTAATCCCCTCGCTGATTTATAGGCACCTCACAGTTTGGAACAGCTGACCCAAAGATTTAAGGCTGCTCCATACCCAAAATTGTTAATTAATAATTGATTATATCAACTGATTTGACCGACGGATTAAAAATATTTAGTAAAATCAGCTCTTTAGTATTAACTGTTGATTTGTAAAATAGATTATAAAGACGTGATTTAAAAAATTATAAGGATATGAATGTTATATTTCTTAGTATTTCGTTGAATATTCTTATAAGAATTTAGACTTTAGATATTTAATTTTACAAAAATTAAGTTTATAACTTTAATCATAAATATAATAATAATAATAATAATCCAACATTAAATTCTCTATTAATATAAATGATGCAGCGAGCTACGTTATATTAGTATTTTTATATAATATGTATGAATTTTATTATTAAATAAATTAAAAAATCTATAATTATAGTATGACACAAATATAATATTTATCATAATTCAAAATTTTTAAAAAGAGGGCATAATTGATTTTTTACCTATTAATTTTTAGCTAATTATCCAAATAGTTCCTTTTATGAAATTTTTAGAAATTAACTTATTAGAGTTAAATAAGCTAACCAATAAGTTATTCAGTAAATATATTAATAACTTTTTAAAATGTTTAAAAACTAACTTTTATTCAATAAGAAAAAGAAACGCTTATTTATGTAAACTTATATTTAATTATTTTCAATCATGCCATTGGGAATCTAGGTTCTGAAATTTAAATTTTCATTCATGCCATTGTGAATCTAGGTTCTGAAATTTGCCAGTATTGATTGATGGATGATCTACAATTAGAGTTTACGTGGCAGCTTTATGTTGGATAGCGTAATTACACTGGATGTTGGATTAGATATGCTTGGTGCAATAAAGATACGTTCAGCCGTCGTACGGGGCCGGCAAACAAAAAAGATAATCTGAGCTCGGCATATCCGAATCTCTTTTCAATGTAGCCACGTGGATAGAATTGTTTGTTCACAACCCTAGCCGCGTGTCTTAAATCGATTTCTCAATAATCTAATCATTATATGCTTAAACTCAATCATCTGATTTGCCAGTGTGTAAAGATACTAATGATAAAAATAAGGTAGCGCTTGATCAAAATAAATAAATAAATATAAGAAAAAATAAAAATAAAAATAATTATTGTAATTATGATAGCTGGTTAAGATGAAGGAATGATTACCATTATCTTTAATGGTAGTTAGTTTGTTAAAAATCTTGAGAAATAAAAATTTGTTTTATATCAAATTTTAAATGTAATTTAATTAATTATATTTTATACATACTATTTATAATGACATAATGTTCAAAATCAAGTATATTGTGGTATTTCATTTCCAACAGCTCTTGAAAAGAAAATACTCCAATATTTCTTTC
>JANIPN010000009.1:33353893-33364593 GCA_027478595.1 Erythroxylum anguifugum
ACTCTAGTTTAATTCAAGCCAAACCTCATCTCAATTGCATAACCATATAAAAAGTTATGGCAAAATCATTGAAACATTCATAAGTCAAATTTTCCAGATTATCATCCTAACCTTTCTCCTACCTCTTCCACACCATTTCTACACCACTCACCACTCAATTCACTCCATATATTAACCTAACCAAAACAAAACCTCCACTTGAACAAGAGTCCACAAAATGATAACAACATGTACTCAATCATGTTCCTTTTTATACACTCATCTAACATCCTTATATTCAATCCAAAACAACTATAATTTACATTTATCACTTTCTACCTCATCAATCATCAATCAAGGCAAGAAATTCACACACACACACACACCCATATACTCCAAACACAATTTCCATGCAATTTAATTTAAATAACATCACAAATAATTGATTTAACTACAAATCCATCATATATAACATATTTCTTACCTAATCAAGCTTCCAAATCTTCTAAGTTTCAAAATCTCACAAACTCTCTAACTCCCTCCACCATACACGATCATCATCTTCATCTTGAGGGGGGAGTAGGTTAGGTTTCTTTAGAAACAAGAAGAAGATAGCAAGATATTTAAGTGGTTAGGAATGGAGGGAAGAAAAAAATTCAACCTTCTTATGGCTTGGAGAAGGAAGCAACGTGAATGGAGAAGAAGAATGGAGAGAATAAAGAATGAAGAAGAATGGGCATGTGTCGTTGGCTGAAAGACCAAAATATGGTCTTTCACTTTTCACTTTAAGAAAATAAGTGGTGTGGCAAGTGACATGTGTCTCTTTCTTATTGCTCCATTTGTCCACTAAATTAACTAGTCCATTTTGTCTCCAATTTTTGATCCAATTGTCTCCAAATTTTCAGTACCACTTGTCAATAAATCTTAAGGCCATTTATCTAAATTTCCTTTGCCATTTGACAATAATTCTACTACCATTTATCAATTGTCTTGCCACCTGGCATTTTTCCTAATCCAGAAATTTTCCCGAAATTTTCAGAAAAAATTTCTAAAATTCACTAAAAATTCGAAAACCACAATGAGTCTCTCCAACTCAATTTTTCAAGCACACAAATAACATTTTTAATAACAATCACATTTATTAACAAATATACCAGAAAATGTCATGAATGCATGTACAGTCATTTTCATGTGTAAAATTTACTATTCACATGTATGTGTATGCTGTATTATGCATGAACATGTAAAGGCGTTTCTAAGCACTCAATAACCACTCCGCATTACTATTTTACCCTCTCCGTCGGCGATGGGATGTTACACCAACTCTTCAAGTGATAAGCCTTATCCACTATAACAATCTCTTCATTTTGTCCAAAATTTGTCATTATCATCAATAGAGTCTCAATTTAATGCAATATCTACTTTTTATCTCCTAAAACCAAAAAAACATTAATTTTAACATTTAAGCACAAAAATAAATTCAAAAAAAGGAGATAATATCAAACAATTAGTCAAGATGAGATCTTATTAGATATGTAGATAGTCTGGTGGAATGTGTGTGATATAGGTTGGGCCCCGAACCCGACTCGTCTCAACCTAAATTATTTTTTTAAAATTTTAAAATGTCAAAAAGACGTTATTATTGACAAAATGACATCTTTTTATTATTAATTCATCTCGTTCCCAAATGTGGCAACCTCGAGCCTTGTTGTCATTTCTAATATAGAGAGGATATGAAGAGAAATTAGCAAAATGACATTGTTTTGCTATTACTTGTTGGGTCCTTTCACCTTGGTCCATCATTTTGCTATTATTTGTTGGGTTCGTTGACCTCAGTCTGGGCCGGGGCTGGCCCAACCCTTATTGCCATCTCAAAAATAGAGAGGATATGAAGGGATATCCCCTAATTAAACAAATATATTTAATAGGTTCGCTAGCATAAAACAATGGACAACAACCAAGCCCAATGATCTTAAAGCCCAACTGTTGCTTTAAACTGGGCCTAAATTTGGAACTCCCCATGCCCAAAGCCTCTTTTGACTCATTTAGCGGCAGACTATTAAGCACAATTTTCTCGACCGTTTGATATGAACAACCAATTTGATGATCCAATCAAAGGCCACAAAATGTCTAAGAAGATACAAGTAATGGTCTGAGCGTTGACAGGACATCTAGGACGCCAAATAGAAAGCACTAGAAGCGGCGCTGGTGCTCTCTGCCCATATATCACACACACGAGAGCACAGGCCAAGGCTTTCTTTAAACTTCGAGAGTGTACTGTGTTTCTTTAGGGTTTCAATCTTTTCACTTTCCATTTCCAGGCCAACATGAGGTACGCGCCACTCTCTGTTACCGTCCTCCTTCTTCGTTCTCTTTCGCTCTTTCTCTCTCTTTTTGATTATAATTTCTACCGTTCCGATCTTGTACCTGGTGTTTTAGTCATTTACGGTTTTGTCACTGCCCCTTTGTCCTCTTTAGATCCGTTTCTGGGTTTCCCTTGTAGTATTTGGTCTGATATCTATGGTGTTCGACCCCGTGCTTCTATTTCGTTCGTGGATTTTGAATGTTTCTTACTGTAAGGGTTTGTGTCGGTTACTAGTTTTATTTGGGTTTAGGTTCGGCTTTTGAAGTATCCCTCTCCGACAATATATGTTTCGTGATTGTGTTAAGACGTGGAAATTTTGTCTTGTAATTGCGTATTTAGCAGTAAAAAAAAAAAATTCGGAGAGTTTCAGGACTTGGGTATAGATCACCACGTAAGGATGCTTCTTTGAGTTTCATTTCGTTTTATATTTCTGAATTGTGTTACTTATCTGTTGTTGTTCAGTCGTCACCCAGAGGTAAAATGGGCCCAGAGGGTCGACAAAGTTTTCATCACAGTGGTATTGTCGGACTCTAAAAATGCAAAGGTTAATCTTGACCCAGAGGGTGTGTTCACCTTCTCTGCTAATGCTGGAGCAGATAACAAGCTTTATGAATTGAAGTTGGATCTCTTTGACAAGGTCAATGTGGAGGTTAGTTCATACTCTAGTCGGTTTGCTCAATATCTGGAAGCGAGAGCGTGGGTTGACTTGCTATGAGCTGGTTTTTAAAGTTATTTGTTGCTGGCTAGTTCTTGAATTTCCCAATTCATATTTCATGTTCATGTCGATGGTGGATTTAGATTATATAGTCATGTACAACGTTCGAAAGTTCTCATCTTTTGCTTAAATGTTAGCTTTTGACTCGTGGACTGTATTTTCTACCTCAATTTGTTTTGGGACTTGAGATATTAGTGTTTAACATTGAATTTACAGGTCCCTAATGTTCAAATTTCTGTCAGCTTGACTAGTCTATATATTTAATGCTTATGCCTCTTTCATTTCTGTGTTTTGCTATGAAAGCTTGCCAGCTATTTATTATGAGTTTTTGTGAGCTTCAGGAGAGCAAAATTAACACTGGTGCGAGGAACATATTCTGTGTCTTGGAGAAGGCAGAGAAAGTTTGGTGGAAGAAGCTGTTGCGTGGAGATGGCAAAGCACCTCATTACCTTAAAGTGGATTGGGACAAATGGGTAGATGAAGACGAAGACCAAGGTATTATGCATGCTGATGTGATCAGCTTTCTTTCTTGTTACAAATTTTACAATTTGATCAGTTGAATATGTGTATGGTTGGATTTTGATGTTTCTGTGTTGTTTGCTTAGGTCTTGGAGATTTGGATCTTGGAGGGATGGATTTCTCGGTAGGCTTTTTGAGATGATTGAACGGATTTTTGCTAATTGGATTATGTGTTCCCTGTTCTAATGTTGTTTATCTTGTTCAGAATTTTGGTAATATGGGAGGCATGGGTGATGATCCCGGTGAATTTGATGATAGTGATGATGAAGGTACAAATGCAGCAGTTCCTTCTGATTTCGGATTTTGATTTCTGTCCAAAAAGTCAAAGTGTCCTCCTGATGCTAATTGATGTATAGATATGCAACTGCGAATTGACAAATGAACTTGGTTCTTGATCTTGTTTCACAGTTATTTCAGGGCGGTTTAGGCCACTTTTGTTGGTGCAATTGATTTCTTGATTTTAATTGTTACCTGAAAACGTTTTCATATATTTCACTTCTTGTTGCAGACCAAGATGTGTCAAAGCCTGAATCCTCTGATGCTGACAAGGTAGGAGAGCAAGATATTCAGAAGGGAAATGCAGGAGAAAAAAAGGAAGCTGCTTGAAGCACATAATGATTAAAGGAGTACCTTATGCTTTAGCTAAGATGAGTTAAAACCTTCTCGATCTTTGATGTTAGACAATCATTACCTTGTAGACTTTTGAAATGTGCCCTTCATAGCTTGAGTTAAACGAGTGTTGTACTCTTATTCATGTTCCATGGATGAGGAGTTGGCTAGGAGAACATTGATGCTTCTGATTGTTTTCCAGCACCACCTTTTTATGTCAGAGCGAGTGTGCTGTGTAGTTGCTATATTTTTGTTGGTCGGTTGTACTAGGTACATGCATGTGTAAAGACAATGATTTGTAGGGGTTAACAGACATGATATTTTGACTATTTATCCTTGTTACATATGATGCTTGGAACCATGACAAAGGTGGGTTACAACTTACAATCCCATAGTTGATATTAGTTTTGACCTCAAAATGAGTTTGAATTTACAAGATTAGTATCTGAACAAAGATGGCGCATCTGGACTGTTATGATGCTAATTTTAACATAATTCTTCTCGGTTATAACGCATTTGCTTGGATCTCAAATTAGTTGTACAATCAAGAACGCACGACAAGATAGAAAGTCGCGTGATGTGAGTTGAGACTCTGTACCCGACGAGTGGGTTCGGTTCCATAAAGCAGGGTAAGTAATAAAAACAGTGGATGTTATGGAGCATGTTTTTGTTTAAGAATTAATGTTTTAAAAATTGAATTTGATAGGTTTAAATGTTTAATAGGTAGGTATCAAAATTGCTATAAAATTAATATGTAATAAATTATGAAAATAAAATTATTTTATTAAATAATCTATACTTAGAAAAGTATTTAAAAATTTAGTTGACACGACCCGAGTCCTTCTGCAAACTTCACCTTAACGGAAAATGACGAGTAAGAGTGCAAGTGAAGTAGAGTTTTTAAAAGATAAAGAGTATTGTGCCCGTGTGAGCTGAAGGGCATGCGTTGAGGGTTGTAATTTCGATATCTGAAATTTTCTACGTAGTGATACATACTTCTAATCTGACGTTGGTTAGTCGTTAATTTGTAGGGACTTAGAGTTGTTGCACCAGTTTGGCCTAATTTGGGTCATAATTTTCCTGAGTGCCTAGTCCCTGAGTAACAAGAAGTTTCTGACGATGTTCTTAGGTATTATTTTCTTCAAAGGAAATTATCAACACTACGAAGGAAAGACATTTATTCCTGTGTTCTTGCGTTTGTCTGAGGTTTTTGTCTACTTAATTGAATCTGGATGTGGTCAATGTCCGAAGTCCGAACAGCCTGTATCTCCCGCTCGAGTATGCTTTCATCTCCTCCTGCATGTGGTCTTAGTTTCGTGGTTCTCCAATTTCCGTTGCTGTTTGTTTATTAGACTGGTAGAAGAATCTCGTTGGTCTGGTACAGGAATCTCAGGAGAAAGAGCACCCATTGACGTGTTGTGTTGCTGGCCCAGCTCTACTTTGGCCGGAGAAGAAGAAAAACGCTGATTTTTGTAGCTCTTCACGGTTCAGAATAACTTGGTCGGTTTTATTCATAACAGTTCAAGATAAAAACTGAACCGAAATCAACACAGTTCATTCTCAATCTGATCTAACTGGATGGTCTAATCAATGGTCAGAATCAGAATGCAAAGGATTGGAAGCGAACACTTTCTCAAATGTTGCCAATTACGATATGTAAATTTCAAGTATTTGAAAGTGGTTTAGGAGAGCCAAAAACTTTTACTTGGAACCATATCATCGAACTACTAATTTGGTGGCTATGTAAAAGCATCCAGTGAATTCTAATAAACATGGACAAACCTGCTCAAATCAACCAACATAAGAACAATATTACACAACTTGCGGGAAACAAAAGGCCTAAGTCCATAAAGTAGAAGCATTTGACTCGTCGATGATCTACTGCAGTAACGAGTAAGGCAGTACCTGCACTTGTAATTAACCACCCAGTTAACCGAAATAGACCAAGACATTGAAATTGGGCGCAAATGCATCTTAAACTAGCAGGGCCAAGTGCTCGGCAAAAAGCTCTTACATCAGCCCCATCCTCGCCCTGCACCTGCCACCAGAAGGAAAAAGACCGGTCTTATTACTTCAACATAAATTAACTAGCTGATCACACAAGCTGCCTCAATAACTTGAAATCCCAAACCGTTGCAACCTTGCAACTGTTAAAAGCCGTGGAAAAAGAAAAGTCCAGATGAATACGGTAGAACTTGCATTCTTATAAGCTGATAACATCAAACCTTTATACTAAATAGTGAAATGTGAAATCGAAACAATAACAGTTAGAGACAATGGATAATAACAAAAGGGTGAACTGTAAACAGATATCGAACACACATTGGCTGAAAAATGAAAATGGACAGCAAACTATAAACATTAAAACAAAGCCTTAAGTTCGCAAAAAATTGTACTGATCCAAGGTCATCAAGGTATATTACCTTTGTTCCCACTGGGCTTTCCACCTGATCCACTTTTGCCACGCCCTCCACCCTTAGCGGCTCCATCATCAAGGCCTCGCCCAATGCCTTTTGCTCCTCTTCCACCTGCCATATCCTCCCTGCCTCTTCCCCTTCCACGCCCTCCTGCTCCAGGTGGCTTCCGATCTGGAAAAAAGAACATTTACTTTGTTAACTACATTTGTTTTTCCTAATCATTGATTGCCAGAAAAAGGAAAGCAGAATTATTTATTAGTCAACTGATTAACAGACTTGCTCAATCCACCTTTTTTCAACATGAAACAATGAAAAAAGGAACAAGATACAAAGACTAGAAGCAAAGAAAACCAATTAGTTAACACCCAGACAGTCAAGATGATCATAATAAGACTATGCTTTCAAAAAATAATTGCATATTATAGAAAAAGAACACATTGATGATAAGAAAAAACAACCTGAGCGACTCTTGGTTTCTTCTTGAACTTTATCAATAACCTGTGACGCAAAAGCAAAATTATTCCAGTTAGATTTGAATATTCAAAAAGATTGAACAAATGTCACCATCTAGCAGTCAAGAAGCCCACCAATTCTGAAAATATTTGTTTCGTACAAAAATCTTCTGCCACTATCAATATCAACACCCTTGAACCAAGAAAGCCAAAAATGTACAGGATGCATACTCATGGTTGCTAAATACTCAAGCGCTGCATTCTCAAGCACACATATTGTAGACACAATTGAAGACTATAACTACTTCAATCAATTTTACAGCAACCCCTTACTTTTCATATGAACTTCTAAGATGGCAGCGATTAGAAGATATTTGTTCCACTTATATTACTTTTGCATGGGAGAACCGATATTGGACAATAATAATGAAAAAGTGTTACACAAACACTGAATGAGAACAACACGATTTCTCTAAAAAGGGAGAACAAACCAGTACTTCTCTCGTGACTGCTGTGATGTTAATGTAAGAAATTATAAGACATGAAAATGATCTTACCTCATCTGGGACTCGGAGATATTTTATAGTATTACCACGGATATAGCACTCGGGCATTCGCCAAAATCTATCTCCATCCTACCTCGCAACTCATTTAAACCCAAATTAAGTTCTAAACAGCAAGAAAATCTTATGAAAATGAAACAACCAAGTGTATCAAACGTAAACGATACCTTGGAGGTGCAGATGACTTCACGGAGGTGGATGTTCATCCAAGTATCACAATTGACCAAATGTCCATTATAAGTCTCCCCATTTTTCAGTTCCACCAACTGCCATAAGATACAACCCACCAAGAATTGCAACAGAGTCCAACACAGTAAAGTAAAATTTTCCACAGGAAGGTCAAGGACTGCAACAGTGGGGATTTCTTACCATGGGGTGGCCCTGTGCGGTCTTAAGAAGAGAAAGAGGAAGCTGCAATAAGCAAAAAAGAAGACAAATTTGACTTATCAAAAACTGATTAAGCGGCAATTAATGGTTCTTTTATTTCATAAAAAACACATGTATACAACTTTCAGACCACTAGAATTTAGACAAAGAAAATCGAAAACACACAAACGTCATTTAAGGATGTAGAAACAAGAATAGGCCGACCAAACAATCTAAAAACTGATAAAAGAAAACAAGCCAACCGGATTTTAAACATTCATCAATATTTGCAAAAACTAAAAGAACATAAAAATTCAAACACAACAAAAGAAGATACTAAGAGAAGCACAAGTTGGGATCTTCACCATCTTTTTAGGGTTGAGAGTCAAGAAGAGCAACGCCCCTGAAGTATGAAGCAAAAATTTTAGCTCATGTGAGCCAAATCGAAAACCCAAATCAAGTTTAACGAGAAATTAAACATCAAAAAGAAAAATCAACAGTCAAAATCGTCAATAACAAAAATATGACATCAAAACTGGATTACCAATCTGGAGTTGAAAGAAGGCGTCTTGAAGCACAAAACACACAGCGACTCCGAGCCTGCCGCTGGCTAGGGATTTTAGTCAATTTGGAGGAGGTACATTCGGTTTCAGACGAATAGATCGGGTCGGGTTCATTATGACGAGTAGCCGACCCGATTTAAATTTCTAATCATTTTGGAAACAGAAGGTTTGCGATCTGCTTCTCCCATTATTTCTAAAAATAGTATGTATTGCATCTTAAAATAAAATACAAAGATAGTATAAAAATATCAATAGAGGCTTATATATAAACTAAAAAGTTATTTTTAAAATTTTCTTTAGCTTTTGATAATTAAAAATTAAAATAAATCTTAAATTCATCATAATATTATAAATAATTACAAAATTTACTTAACTTTTTACAAAATATATCATTTAGATGTTTATCTACAAAACATAAATTGCTAGTATTTATTGATAACTATTTTAAAAAGAAAATATTTCATAAACAAAAAATACGATTTTTAATATTTAATAAAAATTTTAAGTAAATATTTATTATTATTTCTGATAAATTCTAAATTATCGATTATAAGGTCTCATAAAATTATTTAATAGTTCAATTATTAAAAATTGATAAATATTTACTTTTATAATTTAAATAATTATTAATATAGCCAACAGTAACGCTATTAATAAAAAATATTCTACACATCAAAACATATAATCAATAGAGTAAAAATCAACAAAAAAATCAGTAGAAATCCCGCTGACACTCCAGGTTTGGAAAAGTCCGGTAGTACGCAGTCTTACCCCTAACTAATAGAGAAATTGTTTTCAAATAACTCACATGAAGAGGAAAAGAATTAATAAATAAATAAAATTGTTGTAGTAGTTGTTATTGTTGTAGCAGTAATAGTAGTAGTATCATGATATAGTAGTACTAATAGTAACAGTAGTAGTAGTAGTGGTAATAATAATAATAATAATAATAATAACTACTAAAAAAAACTTAGGCTAAATCTCAAAAAGGTAAGTGTTACTTATTTATTAAGTATAGGCTAACTACAAGAGAAAAGAGATAAAAGACTTATGGGAATTACAAGAATCTCTTTATGAGGAATCCTTTATTTGAATCCTAATACGCCAAAGTTTTCTATTACGGGTTATGTCCTCGGTAAGTTCCAATATTGTCATATTATTATTGATCATCTCCTCCTGTTTCTTCTTCTGCCTCCCTTTTTTCCTCTTACAGTCTCTAAGTACGATCTTCTCGCATCTTCTCATTGGACCATCGGAGCGTCTCCTCTTAACACGTCCAAATTGTCTAAGTTTTGCCTCTCTAATTTGTCAATAATATTATTCACCTTTAATTTGCCGCTTACGATATCTTTTATAGAAAGGTTGCACATCCAATGGACCATCGTCATCTCTATCACTATTAGCTTATGACTATGCAATTATATGATGGGTCAACACCCCGCCCCATAGTACATGGGTGGCGTAATCATTAAACAATAAAATTTACCATTAGGCTAGTTTAGTTGGGGGTTTAGTAATGAAATTGAATGGAATGTAATTTTATTATATCATTTGGGATGAGGATTTATAATGAAATGAAATAGAATAAGATAGAAGGGGAGAGTTTCACATTACACCCCATTCCATCCTAAACAGTAAAAATGAGTTATTTAGGATGAAATGTAAAACGATAAATATGTACTACCTAATATACCCTCAATAGTTTTTTATAATACCAATTATACACTCAACCCTATTAACATAAGTTTTGTTTCATCATGTTGGACCCCGTTACCGGAGCCCAACTCTTGAACCGTAAAACATGAAACTTAGTCATCTTGCCTCGTAGAGTTCATTCCATTTAACCCTAATTTGCTGTCATTTTTTTTTGAACTCTTAATCCCTTGAACTTTTAAAGACCTTATAAATTCATTCTCATGCTTGTAACGATTCCAAAATTCACTTACTAAAGTTCCTTAGTGTGCCCATGCTACCTAATCGTCATGCTTAAACTTATTTCGCTTACTTGCGATCTGAATATGGAAGACTTTGAAAACTCAATTTCAATTGACTTATCCATAAAACCATAGTACTAAGTCTCTTGTTTAATTTAAGACAAGATTCGCTTCAATCGGAGTTCTATAACTCCAGATATCATCAAAATACCAACATG
>JANIPN010000009.1:33382057-33395777 GCA_027478595.1 Erythroxylum anguifugum
TGATTTCAATCACAAGAGCTTGACTTTTCCATAATAACGAATTGAGCTCAACCAATGCGTTGAATTTATGCTATGATATGATTCCTTTCCTCACATCACATGTGGGTGTGGCCTAACTTTGAACCGAAAGTATGAAATGAAACCAAAAGTCTTGAGTGCAAGCCAATAATCCAAAGTAATTCATAAAATAATACCCTCCCTTGCAATGGCAATATAGCTGCATCAGGTCACAACTTTGGGTCTTGCAAATTATTGTACATCTTTTGACTTGGTCGTGCTTTGAGTGACGGCGGTAAGTTCGCCGGAATGGACTTGATGACCCATTCCTCCACGTTCCTTCTTCCGACAATCCCCGCCGACCAAAGTCCATCATTAACGTACGCACTCGTTGTTCTCAACCAACGCCTCCCCAGATTCACTCCTCTGCTTTGGAAGCACGGTACTTGGGTCAACCCCTTATTGGCTTTTTATTCTTTTATCAATCTTTGGGTCAATGATGTTGGGATTTGGATCGTGGGTTTGGATGGGTCTTTGGTTAGACTTAGAATTGTTTGTATTTTTACGTGGTTTTTGGTGTAGAGCAGCACGACTACGTTTGTGTGCTGATGGTGGCGCCAACCGCGTGTACGACGAAATGCCTCTGCTGTTCCCGCATGAAGCTGCTCTTGATGTTCGACAAAGGTGGTGATCTTTTACTTTGTGTATGTGCTCCTTGTTGGCTGTTGCTTTTTGCTTTACTTGAGCAAGTTTTGTAACCGTTCGGGTTCATTAACTACAAAAGTTGTCCTTTTCATCTGAGGATTAATTATAGATCAATAAATTGAGAGAATTTCATCAGTAAAACAACCATGTGGAGGGGTTTGGCGTGTTTTATCAAATTAAGCTTATGGGGATAAATTTTTGATAGCAAGTAAGTTGTTTGACTCTAAATGGTTAACTGCGTAGTACTTGTAACCTGTTTGGAGGTAGGTTATTGTGGTAGCTATTTTTACTTCCTGTTCTGTAATTAGTTTTGTGTAGCAGTTTTAGATGCTTGGCTACTTCCTCCTAGAGTCTCTTGAAATCTGATTAACTTGGTTTAAATTTCTTTAACCATGTATGCATACTTCTACATTAATCTCGTCATAGATCACTTGACACTTCAATCTGAGTTCTGGGTGGATTAATATTCTCCGAAGGTTCTAATATTGTATTTCTTCTGCTGATAGGGCTTTGACATTTAGGTTCAACAAGTCTCTGATTAGGTCTTTCTATGCTAAACTTTGTCGTGAAATTTACCGTTAGCACCTTGTGCAACTGAACTGTCAGACTTTTGAGTGATTTTGTGTATAATCCAGTTTCTGAATACATGAATATTTTGATGTAACTGTTAACGTTAAGTTGGCTTCTAATTAATACTTCGTAACAGGTACAAGCCAGATGTAATCAAGGGAGACATGGATTCCATTCGAGCAGAAGTACTGGATTTCTATTGTAGCCTGGTAACCAAGATTTTTCCATTGTGATGTAATGCAGAAATTGTTTCGCCATTTTCTTTAAATAAATATTTACAAACTGTAGTTTCATCAAATGCTTCAGCAAATGCATACCTGTTTGAGTGTAGTTGCCTTTTGGTGTTACTTCAGGTTGACTGCTTAGGTGTGTTAGTCACACATTTACTTAATGCAGGGAACCAAGGTAGTTGATGAATCTTTCGATCAGGACACCACAGATTTACATAAATGTGTGACATTTATTCGTGACTACAATCCTGATTGGAATAAGTCTGAAGTAAGTTATATCTGCCATGGATGCTCCTATATTGAGTTGTCATTATTTTCTAGATGTTTCTTGTATATTATTCATAATTTGCGACTCTATCAGGGCTACCAGGCAGTTGTCTGCAGATTTTTGCCTTCATTTTCATTTATTATTCCGGATTTACTTTTGCTCGAAACCTATTTTCTGGGAAGTTACAAAACAATATGCTAGGGCAATAATAAGCACTTCTAATCCTCCGCCACTTTGAGATTAGCATTTTGAAAGGGTTTTCGCTGTAATCGGCAGCTCTGCGTTCTTGTAGCTGGAGCTCTTGGTGGACGATTTGATCATGAGGCTGGGAACATTAATGTACTATACCGTTTCTCAACTATGCGTATAGTTCTATTATCTGATGATTGCCTTATCTACCTACTCCCAAGGACGCACCGTCATGAGATTTTTGTCCAATCATCTTTGGAGGGCCCACATTGCGGTCTCATTCCATTAGGAATGCCATCTGGTAGTACTACAACAACTGGACTTCAATGGGATCTTAGTGAGTATACCTATTCTACATCTTCATTTGAGCAAATTACCTCAACATGATGAGCTGCAAATTTTACTCTGGCATCCTTTGGCTACTAATTCATCCATGTCTATGCATTCCAGCATATTTTTCATTTGACTAATGATAAAAATCCACCTCTTATGTGCTTTGATAAATTTAAACTTCTGCTTCCATATAATGTACATAATCCCAGTAATTAGTGATAAACCAGAGAGGCGACCTTGACTTTGAGTTTACCTCATCTGTGATGCCATAGTTTAGTAGCATTCTGTTTGGTGTTATATAAATTATTCAGAGGGACTCCTCATTTGTCAGGAGACTGAGCCTTTAGGAATATTTGTAAATTATTTCTTGCAGCTGACATGGAAATGAGTTTCGGTGGTCTAGTGAGCACCTCCAACTTAGTCAAAGATGAAAAGATAACTGTGAAATCAAGTTCAGACCTTCTCTGGACCATATCCATAAGAAAGTAAGCCCTATCACTTTGGAAACGAATTGATAAAGCCATAGCCAGGGACTTCTCCCGTGCTGACCACTTTAGCATTGCCTTTCTGAACGAAAGAGATGTAAAGTCCATTGGAAATACTCTTTTACGTCTGGTACAGTGCATATGCTCGCACGCTTTAGGCAACATTTTTATCAATTTCTTGATACTAAAGATGCCTCTTTCTCTGTTTAGATTAGGCCTTCCGTAATTACAGATTCATTTCATGTCAGCTGTCTGTACAGGACATATTGACCAAGAGGGACCAAGTGATGAGAGATCAATCTGAAATGTAATGTCACTGAAATTTTTTAACATGTACTCATTTTCAGAATCTTGTACTAATGCAGCGAAAGAAATTAAAAATCTTGGTAGAAATGGACTTCGACCAAGTAAGTGTTTGAGTATTGTGTACATGTTCTTTATAACATTACTCTGGATGTTGGAAAAGTTCTGCAATGTTTGTTGTAGGATATGCCGGTATCTTCAAGTTAGTGTCTTCATTTTACAGGACAACTTTAATATCGGGCCCTGAGAGTTGAGGCTGAAAGCCACGTGCCAAGTTGATAAACAGTTGGATCAAGAAAAGAGATCGTTCTTTCTTCATACCATTGAATAAGCTCATTATACAAGTGCTTAAATCCGTTGAATTTTCTGGTCAATATCTTACATAAGTACTAAAATCCATTTGAAGTAGGCTAAAGTTGATTTAAATAGATCTAAAGTTTGATTTGATATGAGAAACCAATTTGTTTACAGTCTAGTATTTATAGAAATCCAAAAAAACTACTTCCATTTTTGGTCGTACCACATAAACTAAATCAAGTTTTGACATTAAACTCTCAACCTACCTAAGCCAACCGATCAACACTTTTGATAGATATGTTACTTCCAGATCTTACAACCCGTTGATGGGAAGATTCATGAGATTACATAGCTACACAAGTTCTAAAACACGGACAAAATGGTCAATTACTTTCTATCATTATAATGGTTCAAGGAAACTTCAGGAACATAGAAGACTATAATCCATCAGGAACTAAGATGGTGTAGTTAGTAGTGGTTGTTCCTTTGTTTGTCTGTAACAGATCAAGTCAAAGATCAGTTGGAATAAAGAAGGCTGCTACAGAAGATAACAATCTTATTCTGTTAATCAAAATTAGTATTTACAGATTGACGGCACAAACAACAATTATGATGAAGACCCAAAGCATAAAAAATGAGTAGGATAAAGCAGATAGGTTAAGAGGAGCTTCGGTCTATAGGTCAAAGCTGCCTGATTGATAGTTGAGGAAGGTCTTAACAGTAACAGAGCTGGCGTCAAATAGTTCAAAATGAAAAAAAGAAGAATAAGAAAAACCTATGTATAGTACAAAGAAGCCAGCAATGGAATTCCTATATCATACCGGTCAACATCTAAAGACGATACCTTCTCTCTCTTACAGATTAGCAAAGGGCAGTTGAATAAGCTGTACACGAGCTTTGCTTCTACATGAAGTAGCTGAGCGACTTCTTCTTCCTTGATCCTCCTTCCCCATACAAATCATTCCACTGCAGCAGCTCACCCATGTTCACTGATTCTGATGATACACTTGCGCACACCTGCATCGCAAACGCACACGTTATATGAATGAGTTTTTCGTGTCTGGGTGTACACATATTCCAACATGCAATGCATCCAGAAATGTCTTAAAAGTACCTGATCATGAGCATATTTAAAATCCTCCATCTTGAGGTGCCGAACATCCACACTGCTGTACAATCCAGGAAATGGTTTGTTCTCTGCTGTCGCTAAAGCTTTCTCCTGAGATGCAACAAAAATCAATCCCAATAGGAGTTTATGCTGGATTTCAGAATCCAGAACACCTCTTGTACTTTTCTAATGAAACCTTTTAAATGCAAACTTCTATTTAGCTGCTTCTACATCACACAATTGATCTATCTACATAGTGCGGGTTGAAAGGAAAACTAAAGCCCGAGACTATTTCAACATTATGAGCAGAACAAGCAAATTATATGAAAATAAACGAGGTTAAATACTATTTTTATTAACCTTCTTTTCCTTCTCCAGTATCTCTCGAATGGGACAATGTGCTGCAGTTACGCAAAAATTCTGAGGAAAACATGAATAAAAATTCAGTCCTGAAAATGGAAAATAGACGAACAGGTATGAGGATAAAAGAAAATACATCAAACCTTTAAATCACTTCCAGAATAACCATCAGTCATGTTTGCCACTGTTTCCAGATCAACATCAGCTGCCAAATCTTCTTTGGCCAGTATAACCTTCAGAATCTTTTCTCTGTTTTGTGCATCTGGCAAGTTAACCATCAATCTGCACATCCCATTTGTACAAGTCAATTATGTTGCTATTGCTCCAGGTACAGGGAGACAAAATACAGTAAAAACAGAATCATGATAGAAAACCTCCGTGGAAGCCTCCTTATAACAGCCTCATCAAGGTCAAAAGGCCTATTTGTAGCAGCAAGGACCAACACCCGTTCTTTATCTTTCGTACGCAGACCATCCCAATTCACCATGAACTCATTCTTCATTTTACGCATAGCCTCATGTTCTCCTGGATTTTCTCGTCTTCCCAACATGCTATCCACCTAAAGCAACAGGCAATTGAGGAAAAGAGCACATTAGGGCAAATTGAAACAACAAAACTTTAAAAGGCCTGAAGAAAAGAAGTGACAGCCAGGGATAAAGGCACTAGAAAAGTGCACGCGCAACGTGAAGCTCTGCAGAAACACAGTGAATAAAACAGACTGGAAATATGAAGCCAACAAGAAAGTATCAAAAGCTCATATTTAACCCAACCTCATCGACAAAAATAACACTGGGAGCTATTTTGCTAGCCAAAGAGAACACTGCCTTTACATACTTCTCTCCTTCACCAAACCACTACAAAAAAATAAAAAAGGTAGTTTAACTTTCAGCTGAAAGCTCAAACATCAAGGAAGCACCACAATTAAGGAAATACGTACCTTTGAAGTAATGCTAGACATAGAGACGTTTATAAAGTTTGCACCAGCCTCAGTTGCAACCGCTTTGGCAAGCATCGTTTTTCCAGTTCCAGGAGGCCCAAAGAGTAATATTCCCTTGCAAGGCTGTTAAAAACAATAAAGTTATACAAACACATTGTCAAGAAAATTAGTAAGTAAAGAAAGGGAAGTCTCACCTTAGTTAGTTGCCCTTTGCAAAACAATTCAGGCCTTTGAAGAGGAAGCATCACAAGTTCCTTCAAGGTATCCTTCACAGTTTCTAATGCACCTATGTCATCAAAGGTAACTCCTATCTCGTTTGGTGGAATTACATCTGCCAGTAGTTTCTTCTCAAATTCATTCTCAGTGACGACATCCTGCAATGTTGTAGACTTAAATTCACTACATATTTAATAAGAATCCAACAGGAAACATGGTTTCATATATCAAAGTCACAGGGAACCAACTTTACCTTGAGCAATTTCTTCGAGCTCTTACTTTCACTTTGTATACCCTGTAGAATGCTCAGACCATACTTAATGCTGCAAAATGGACAAAGAAAACGATATCAAGGAAAGAAACCTAAAACTAACACGCTTTTGATGACAGTGGAAATGACTAACCTGTCATTAGACATCACAAGTTTAGCATCCCTGATGGAAGTTTCAGAACAATGCATGAAATGGTGGCTCAAAGCCCATCCCACTACTTTCTCAACATCTATTCAAAAAGAAAAACAATAGCAGATAAACATGACAGTTCTTGAAAGTCCATAACAATTACCAGAAAACAGTGGACATTTTGAAGGAAGGGAGAGTGAAGTTTAGGAATATCAACTTTCAGTAGTAAGTGCTTGATCCTTGATGCACAGAGTTTCAAGGTCAGGGCAGACTAAGCCAACACGACCCAGCACCTGTATTTGTGAGATGTGTTCTCATTAAATACTTCCATAAGGTAGCATTTTTTAAAACAAACAAACCATCACCTTTCCAGATGATAATACAACGAAATTATACTTACTGAAAGAACGCTAACATGATTTGCTTGGGCCTTCAGAGTTTCAACATCACGTTCCAACTGTTGTTTCCAGTCCAAAAGCAAAGCTTCATCCTGTGAAGTTTCTTCAAAGTAAAAGTTAAGATATTTAATGAAAGATAATAGCTGTAAACGATTTCCACAAGAATGCCGGTCATACCTGAGGTAGATGTATTGTCACTTTGTTCGGGAAAAGCCGAGACAGCTGCTTTGTTGTTTTGGATGTCTCTTTGCTCTTGTCACTCATTCTACCAAAGTTATCCTAAAAAGTAATATGATCATTTCTATTATTAAACAGTAACAACAAAGAGATTTAACACCAAAAGTTTTCTCATTTGCTCATTAATATTTGTTCAAGCATATATTATTGAAAAGGGAACTATATAATAAAAATCGCTTACTACAAATATTCAAGAGGCAATAAAACCATCAGCAACAGTGGAAATATCAGGACTAAGATCTCATTTACAGAAAAAAAAATCAAATTCAATTCAACACAAAGTCTCAAATTTGATAACCAAACTATATTGCAGCTTTAAGTGCATGACCAATTTCATACCTTGACAGCCTCTCAAATCAACACACACTTGTGGATTCATGAACTTGATTTTTATACCATTCATAGTGCCATCATGAAGTGTGAAGATATCTTCATAGGAGAATACTAGTTCAAGTCAATATCACCCCATTTCCAATCATGAATTCAACCCCACTCCAATTCAAATAATAAATGTTTGAACCAAATTATTGCACTCATATCCAAATGCAAAATATAATGGACCAGAAGATGCTCAAACAATTATAAGGTTGAGCTTTTATAGATGTAAACACAACTTTCCTATTATACTCAAATCAACATGCATGGAACCACAAATCAAATGGAAATTGAGGTTCAAAGCAAAGAACTGTTAAACATGTAGGGACGGGGGAATATAAAACAATTCCAAAGCTTTAACATACCGGGAAAGTCAAGTCAAGCAAAGCAGTCTGGTTACTTCCGAACTTTGTAAACAAAAGACCACCAGGATGTGACTGAAGAACACCGGAAGGTCATCAAACATGCAAGCAAATTCTCCTAAATAAGTCTAATCACTAACAACAAGGCATTGTAACAGATTACCTTTTCTTTGCGATTATCCATCTGGGTGTGTGAGCCAATCACAATTACCCTGTCTGGTAAAGTTTCAATTTTACTCTTTAAACCAGAATAGGCATCTTGATTCCCCACCACGGACTTCTCGATATCTTTGAGAAACAATACCAAAGGAGTGCTCTTACTTTCAATTGAAACAACCTGTAAACAACAGAATGCTCCAACTTAGCATCAGCCATTAAAAAAATAATGCAGAAGCTGAGGTTAGTTCTTTTGAAGGAACAAGTACCTCAAATATTTCACTGATAGCAAGCCTATCATCCTCAACTCCCGAATTATCTAACTGGAGTGAACTAGCTGTACAATAAGAAAGTAAAATGTCCAATTCGATTATATAAACAAACTAAATGCAAGTATACAGCACAGAAAGAATAAGAAAGCAGTTACCAGCACAGAAGAAACCATGATCCTCCTCACAAAGACCACCCAGATCAGTGCCTTCAGGGATGGATTTATCAAACCTAACCCCAACTTTTGAGGCTCCATTTCCTTCAAAAGCAAGGACTACCTTACCACAAAAACCGATTGTAGGCCCCCTTCTTAGACAAGAAAAATTGTATTACAAGAAAATCATAAGCATCATGAATTTGCATAGAAAATATTGGCAAAATTTTAGTAGCTAAATGGAAAAAATGATGTATGCCACGTGAATTCATTGCATATATAATATAAACTACAATTTAGTCAAAACAAACATGTTTTGAAAGACCACTTAAGTTCAGATCTAATCCCAATAGGTATAGCTAAAGTAGTTTCATAAAAGCTAATTTATCAGTCAAGAAGGAAAGAAACCTTAAAGGGTAAAGCCCAGGCGGTGGTTTTGCAGTACCCACAAACTTTACCCTATCACCTGCAAAATTTGCAATTTAAAACCCATTCAGCTATTCAGTAGAAGTTACCAGTGACACCACAGAATGTGGAAAAAAAGGGGGTGGTGGGGTGGGGTGGTGTTGCCAAATTGAAATGTGCCATGCCTGTTTTAAAAGTGTAAGCTTTGGACGATGCAGTAGAGGCTTCCTGCTTTGGAAAAACCTGAGAGTTCAATGTCGAGCTACCAGTAATGTCTGCTTCAACACTGGAAGTAGGTTTCTTATGGTGTAAAACTGCCTGTGCAGCTCGTCTGCTAAATGCAGATGTCCTTTCAGCCCTGGAACTTTCTTTAACAGAATCAGTTTCTCTAGGTGTTGAACCCTGCAAAATATAATCAAGTCAAGATAGAAGAATCTAGAAGACCTAGATAAACCAGAAAGCCAAAGTAGGTGCAAATTGTGTAGAAAAACTTGCACAAAACAAGTGAAACTTACACCAGGCAACACAAGAGAATCAACAACTAAGAGTCTAGCACCAACATCTTTTGCAAGAGCCTTTGCCAGAGTCTCCTGATAGATTTCTGACCCTGTCAAACAAATCCCCATAGGATAGGAAGATATGGGTACTAGTAGGAACGGGATACAGAACATGAAAAAGATATTAAGAATCATATTGACAAAGAGTATGGATACCTGCAGGACCAGAAAGTAATATGCGAGGAGACAAAGAAGGAAGATCACCAGCGAACTTTGCAACTTTGTTATTACATTTTAAATGAACAAAAGCAGCAGCTTTCAAAACTTCCTTTGTTGTATCACTGCAGAAGTCCCATACCAGTAAATTATAAAGAAATCCAAAGCAGAGCAAAATGAATAAAAAATAAAGGAGATGATAACACAAAATTTAAAATTTCTTGCAAGTTTGCACCTTAAATAATACGGAAAACTTTCAAATGAAACATCAATGTTCTCAGGAATTAGAATTTCTTTATGTAAACTTTCTTTGTATGCTTGGCGTCTAGTAGATATCAAAATTGCTGGAGGATCAAGATCCTTGATGAGTTCTCTTATGTCTCTTTGCCCATTGAGTATTTTAGAAATGCTGCTGCTTAAATCAATCTCAGAAGATGAACCAGCAAGAATTCGCAAGAGAGGTCTTAGTTCATGGGCGGATATGTGGATCTTTCCAGGTCCAGCATCCACAGAAGCATCAAATCTAACGTCACCAGGAGCCCCATTTTCAATTGTAGCATCTGATGGAACAGTTTTCTCGCTTAAAGAAACATCAGCAGGCTCATTGTTACTGCTGTTATCTTTCATGTCAACTTCTGAAACATGACCATCAGATGGGCCACCAGCAGCAGAAACTTCAGCATTCTGCTGTACAGAATCAACAGTTTTGGCAGGTGGTGGAAGAAGGGTTAAATCTTTTTGAAGATTAGACAAAGAAGCTAGTATTGATGCTCCTGCATATGCTGAGCAATCACCAGATATTGTCTTAGTGTACGTCCTTTTTCTAGGAGCACCTTGGGCTTCTAAGATGCTTGCAAATGGAACACCTGGAGCACCTAAGTTATCGTTGGTGAGCTGCTGAAAAATCTAGTATCCCATTAAGGAACTTATTGGCCTATGTGAGATTTAAAACAACAACAAATGGAACAAAAGGAAGTGAAAGTCCACTTTTTTGAGATCTTACCACCAAAAAGAAAAAAGGTGTACAAGATAAATTAGGAACAGAGCAAGAAGGATACATAAGCATGATTTCCACAAGTGCTAAACACCACCTCATCACCTCCAGTCAGTATTAAACTTGCATTCTTGTGGTAAGCTTTACCATTCACTTGAACTGATCCTTTGCCGCCAGTGATTTCCAACAAGGCCACAGATGCACCTCCACGCTGCACATGTTGACAAGGGAAAGGTAAAATCATCATTACCAACCATATTCAAAAACAATCACAATCAAGGAGGTGACTTCGGTTATTCAACTTAATAAATCAACAACGAGAAATTTTATAGTAAATCAACCAAGCAGATACCTCAATATGTCTCAATTTACATAAAATGCTGCTAATGGCTGGATCATTAAGCCATAAATTGCATTGACGACTTTGGCCAACAGTGAAAAGTGTGCCACACATGAGCAGGTGAGGGTTCTGTGGTGCAAGACATAAAAAGCAACAGCAATTATCAATATTTTAGTTCGAATAGAAAAACCATCAACGTATATATTTTGCCCATAAAACATGAATCTCAAAACTTCGTCCATGCCAAGGTTCAGAAACAAGGAACAATGAATGAAAGTATTCAACCAGGTTAAATCTAACAAGAAAAAAGATGTGCATTTGGCTTCAGGCAAATATTCCAAAGATCATGGTTATAATTATATTTCTAAAACAAAACTACCATACGTCGTTCATCTTAACCCTCCTCCAAAATGATTAATAAGGCCAGAATAACAGCACTGGACAAAGATATACCATGTGCTATCAAGAGGAATAACATTATAATATCAAGATCAACACACACATAAGTTAACCACAAAACTATGATGATCACTAACCTCATAACACAGTAATGAAACAGGAAACTGTAAAATGCAAGCAAGCAAAGTATTCATTCATCCCCCTTTGAAAACCGTTACCCACTCCTCCCTAGGAAACATGAATTGACCTGACTAGACAGCAGTTGAAGCCTCACAACAAAGGCTTAATTACAATTTTCCATCAATACTTCAGACTGCTCATCATCCAGACATGAAGGAGATCTCACTAGAAGCACTTAAAAGGTGACACAAGAGTCCAAGACCAAGCACCTCCCCAGCAACTCTCCGTACTGTAAGAATATCCAGAATATCATGTCTCAATTTAACCTGCACGAAGTGCCACCCCGATCACGAAAAGAAGATGCCATCTCACATTCCCACAATAAGACAAGGATTCTAGCTAATGTGTGTTTCCTAGTACAACCCCCTGAAATTCCAAATTCTGCTGGTTGTAGTCAAAATAAGTTTACCAGTGAAATCTAGGCAACTTTGACCAGCACCACAAAATTCTGGCAATGAAAACAAACTCTCAAGGGGGCATTTAAACTCAATGACAGAAAGAGAAGGAATAAAACTGGCAATGTTGTAACGCTATCTGATTGTCTCCAATAACCAAATTCTTCAAAAGAACCCCAAGCGTGAACCACAACAGGTGAACCATAGAAACTTACTTCCATAAATGGACAAACAAGCACTAATGAATCTATGTGATTCAGTTAAGAATTCTCTAAGAACATTTACAATATATTTACTTTGCCACAGCCAATAAAGAATCCATAACATAAACTTAAGAAACCAATAACCTGTGAGCAAGACAAATCGATCAGTCTCCCACTTAAATCTAAATTCTACAATATTCAAACAAACGCAACTAGAATAACTTTTCCAAACCATCGTATGCAGCAGGGTAAAAAAGAAGATTAAACATCGACCCACCTGAGAGCACTGGGAAAGTAGCTTGCCCCATGCAGCCTTGCCATTCAATTTCACAGTCTTGATTGACCGCTTTTTAAATCGACTGGAAGCCACACCCGCCACTTTAGCTTTCTCCCCATTCACAGCATCTTCAACTAAAACCGATGAATGGCCGATTCCCAAAAAACCCAGATAAATTCACAAATTTCAAACATTTCACACAAAACACAAAAGAAAGTAAAAAAGAAACAAACTTTCATATCAAAACCGCTGCATGCAACAAAGAAATAGTCCAAGATCGCACCTAACGACTGAGGAGCCACCAAGTCCTCGTCTCCGGCTTCGCCGGCTACCGGAGGTTTCTCCACGTCAGCAAGAACAGGATTTGCAACAACAGTAGCCTGCAGATCAGAGGACTCCAGTTCATGGTCTAAAGGTACAGACCCAGATTCCTTCGCCGGACTAATAATGTCCACCGGAGGCACCGCCACCTCATCGGCCGACGTCGTTTCCGCCGTCTCCACCGTCCCCATCTAGGGTTCAATCAAGAATGAAAACCCACAATCAGACCCAAAAAGACCCCAAGAACAAACACCAAATTCGAAAACCCAAAAACAACTAGAAACACAGACATAAAGAACGCACCTTGGATCGTTTAGAGGAGTTTGGAGGAGAGGAGTCGGGGGACGAGGGAAAGGCAAGATGGCGCTTGTTTGAAGAGGAGCTCCGTCGCGTTTCGACCATCTTCTCGTCGGCGGTGGTTGGTCTGATCGTCGTCAGGTGGTGGCACAAGGACCCTCTCTCTCTCTCTCTCTCTCTCTCCCTCTCTCCCTCTCCCTCTCTAGCTTCTCTGATCCGACAAGGGAAGAAATGGTGTTCGTTTGAGAGAACAAAAGACAGAAGCTTTTGGCTCAGGGGTTGAATGATTAAATGTGTATTAGTTAACAAGTCCCTGGTTGGTTGGGTTTATTTATATTAATTATTTGGCTAATCTCAGCTTTTTTTTTTACTGAAAACACATATTAGTTAATAAAGGCAGTTGGATTAGGATTATGACCAAAACAAGGAAGTAGACTGATTGGCCCTGAGCGTAAAGTTCTGTATGACTTGGAAGCAATGTTCTGATACCGTACCGGACTTGGTATCGAATTGAGCTCTGGAACAAAATTGTATCGGTATTGGTCGGTATCGGTACCGTTTCGGGATATTTTTTAAATTTATAAAATAGTCCCTAAATTTTTTAAAAATTGCAAAATAGTCCATATTGGTATATTATATAGTTGTACTGTATACTTTACTATTTTATTGTTTACATCAATAATGCTTTCAAAAATCTTAATAATAAATAATAATGAAAATTAATATGAAATAACAATAACTTTTAAATATTTTACATACAAATAATAGCCACAATTAATATAAAAGATTTAGAATAAAATAAAATGTATTATAAATTGAAATATAAAATAGATAATATTATAACT
>JANIPN010000009.1:33438184-33449790 GCA_027478595.1 Erythroxylum anguifugum
GATTTTTTTGTCCAAGTGTTGTTACCTGTAACAATAGACTAGTACCAAGCATTAGATTGCATTCTTTTCGAGAAAGATGTTCAAGTTTACCCGATTTAATTCCTTGCAATGCCACTGGCTGGCCTTTGTCTTGGATTACCATAGTATGCGTCCTGTAGTCAGTTTAGATAGGACCTAATAATGCCATCCATTGCACTCCCAACACCACAGGACATGCAGCAACAGGTAAAATATAGAAGTCAACCATCGTCTGGTAATCCTGCACCGAAAAACTCACCCTTTTGCAAATTCCCTTACACGTAACTTGCTCACGATTAGCAACCATCACCTTTAATTGTTCATCTTTTGTCACCATTAGCCCACACTGTTTTACCAAATTTTGGTTCACAAAGTTATGTGTGCTGCCATTGTCAACCAATATCGTCACATCCCGCCCTTTGTCTGAGCACTCTTTCACCAGAACATCTTCTACCGCGAACAATTGTGGTTTTATGTAACGATAGCCAAGTACATATTTTTCATCACAATAGTAGCATAGACCTTTCTCCCAATGTTCCTTTGCTTCTTGGCCAGAAATCCGAAAAAAAGATGGAGCAGTGGTGGATTTTGGAGTCGGAGTAGGACCTAAAAGACCTTGAGTTGTATTACTTTTGTTTGATCCAGAATATTTGGCAGTTGTAACGTTCTTCTTTTGCAACTATTGTTTTTCCTCGATCCATCTTGCTGTATCAAATGCTTTTATCAGAGTGCGAGGGTGCTGAAGCTTAACCTTTAGTCAAATTTCATCTCGTAGTCCGCCAATAAAAGAACTCACCAAAAAGGACTCGGGTAAGTCATCAATTCGGTGTGATAGTGTTTCAAGGGATTCTTGATATTTTGCTACGGTAGTAGTTTGTCGTAGGCGAGTTAATGCTTCTCCTGGATCGTTATAATCTGTGGGTCCAAATTTTTTGATAACAGCCTATACGAACTCGTCCCATGTTGCTGGTCCATGGAACTTGCTCATCCATCGATGCCATTGTAAGATGACCCCTTCCAAGTGAAATGAGGCGAGATGAACTTGATCTTGGGGGTGGACTTCTTTGAAGGAAAAGTACTGCTCAACTTTGTAAGACCAGCCCTACGGATCGGTGCCATCAAATTTGGGAAATTGAAGCTTCATGTTTTGTCGATTGCTGTTGGTGGCCATAGTGGAATTTTGGTTGTCATGGAATTAAGAATTTGGATTGAGTTATTGATGTTTTGCAGTTTGGAATTTTGTAAGTTCTGAGGATTACTACTGTTTCCAATGTTTCCAGAGGCGAAAGGATTTTCCTCAGTAGGTGGTTTCATGGCGATCTCTAGATTTTGTAGTTTGGTTAGGATGACTTTAAGTGTGGAGTGGATTTGGTGTATACTAGATTCATGACGACCTAATATTTCTTGAGTCTCATTTCGAAACTTAGCATTGGATTGGTTTCTGGTATTCATTGCCACAACCTAACTCTGATATCATAAAGATAATTTTTAAGAAAAAAAGGAAGAATATCATACAAGGAAAGAACACAAATAATCCTCCCATTATTCCATTAACTTCGTCTGATTTATGGGCAACAGAAACCAAATAAGATTACAAGCCAATGAAACGTGAACTTACTCACATAACTGAAATTGAAATCATAAGAAAATAGGAGTAGTGGGTTTTCCGACTTAACAACTGAAAAGAAATAATGTTCCTAAAAATAAGCAAAAGATCTCAGCATGCCCACGATATCTACTGCAAGCACCTCACGCCATGAAGGAACTGGAAGTAACGTTTGTGTCACATGCTTGAACTTTGGCTTCTATCAATAAAATCTGATATATATTTTAATATTTATTAAAATAAAAATACATTTTTTTACCGAACAATTCGTATCGGAGAATTCCAAATTCTAATGAGCATTACTTTAAAAGCCAAAGTACTTATTTGATAACAAAATAAATAAACTCGGAAGTTAAAACCAATCCCTAAAGCGAGAGCGAACGGGCCGGAGAAGTATCCATAATGACTGGTCTTTACCATCTCCCACGCCTTGTCTCCCCTCCATCCCATCCCCTCGCTAGCAGCAACGCTTTTTTCCTTCCCAAACAGCCCCACACCATTTCCAGAATTCACTACCCAGCCCTCTTCTGCACATTACAGACTGACGAAATCCTCCGCCTCGTTACTGAACCCAACGACAATATACTCCCTTGTTTTAGAACCTTCGAGAACGACTCCTCTCGCCTCAGCTTATTCGGCTCCGTTTCCTACCACCAAGCCCTCACCGCCGCCGCAGCCGATGGAGGCCGCTCCGCTGATGACCACATTCGATCCGGCGCTCCCGTCATGGTCGTGGAGACTGTTTTCCCTGGCCCCGGCGATGACCACGCCACCGTCTCTACTCGATTGGTCCGTCTTCCTTTTCATAAATTAAGCAACTCGGCTTTTTTTTCTACCTGCTTTGAATCAGCTAGAAGTTAATTCTCTTTCTTTCTTTTCGTTTTCTGATTAAATTTACAGTTTTTGCCTGCAAAGAAAGTGAAAGAGAAAGCGAGAAAACTTAGAAGTTCTCTCAAAGAAGATGCTCTTTCAGTGTCTACGCCGCAGAATATTCTAGCTATGACATTTAGGCAAGTGGTTTTGCAACAACTTTGGAACTTTGAACTTGTTGTGTTTAGTCCCGGTTCTATGAGGAACATGGAGGATCCTGAAAGCCCCAGAGAGGTTGGAAAGCTGTTATTGGTGCTATTTTGTCGAATAAGTTAACTGTAGTCTGGTTCCTGTTGTGTGGTGTTGCCCACTTCATACTCATGGGTTCGGTTTTCCTTATGTATGCAATTGCGTATCAGCAGGTCTCCTTCCGCCTTAGTGCATCCGATGAAAAGGTTACATCTCTGCTTACGGAAGCTATATGTGCTGCTGCTCTTCAAAACACGGAAAGTCATTTCCTTGGCGATCGGTTGGGGGACACTTCAAGTCATTATTTCAAGTGGTTTCAAACGCCTAACAGGGTTGTGTCCGGCGACTCCTCAGTCACCATTTATAAATTGTCTGACAATGAGATAATTGAAAATGCCAAGAATTTGTTAGAGAGTTTCAATTTGGCAAAGAAGAGGTATAATGGATTGAAAATGAGGGATAAGTACACTTGGTGGGTGCCAGAAGCGCATTATAAGTTGGAAAATATTGGTGGTCCTGAATTCAGTTCTTGGGCAAGGGAATATGTTCCCGCTTACAGGATGCAAATTAATGTTGATAATTTCAAGCATGTAAAATTTGAAGGCTGGAGAAAAGCTGCTGAGAATACTTTGGAAGTTCTTTTGACACACACCCAAATGGTAGTTTACCTTTTTTCATCACTGGGATATAGAATATGGCAGTGGGCTGGGCCTGATGCCCGTTGCTTTCCACTCGGGCTGGAGGGGATTGGGCTGGTTGGGCTTTTGAGCTGACCCAAAATCCGTCAACCCCGGTCTGGCCTATTGACTTTGGGCCAGGCAGGGCTCCAGTTGTCATTCCTAGCTGTACTTGGATTTCGTGTTGCTCTGTTGTCTTCTTCTTTGTTCTTACTGAGTTCTCTCGTTCTTGTAGGTTGGATTGGCTGAGATGTTAGATATGTTTTATGAAGATACATACACATTGCCCCATAAAGATCTGTCTTGTGGTGTTGTGACAAAATTTGTTAGGTTGTCCAACAAAAAGGTATTCCAATGATACATGTCTGCTTTTTCTATTCTGGATCATTAACATGTGAAAAGCCAACGAGCCATCCTAAATACTATCTTCATGTCATTGCTAATGGTGTTTGATTCAACCAGGAACCGTTATTGAAGTGTTATAGCATCCTATTCTTTGGTACCCTAATTAAGCTGGGATGCTAATAACATTTCAACGTGATCTATTGTCAATGTTTCCCGTTTCCTTAAACTCAAACTCCTTTCTTTTTCTTTTCCTATTTATGACTCTTGGAACTTTAACTCGTATGATTTCCTTTCCATGCCCATATACCTTAATTCTGTTTAGGGTAGCAGGGTACAATCTTGTTTCCAAATGCATCCTCAGAAATGCTTGTGATTTACATGTGATGATTATAGCTAAACTACAATTGTGTTGTTTTAACTTTGTTTTTAGCCTATAATAACTGATGCTATTGATCCCTCTTTTTCTTTACAGAGTAAAAGTTCTTTACTGAGTACCTTGTCTCTTGGTCTTGCAAGTGGAGTTTTTCTCATTATTGCGAGTGTACTTAGTCAGTTTTGTTTTCCTCATTTACGTAATGGGTTTAAGTACCCACAAGAGACAAGACCCGTGACCTCAGACAAAATTAGGTATCCTGTAAATGAAGCACTCAATGATGCAAAGGTGGGTAATATATAATCTTGCCAACTACATGTACGTGTTTGTTCCATTGCAACAATCAGTTTACATCTATGTACTGCAGAGGAGTGTGTTTTAAAGTATTACACCTTGGTATAAAAGCATAGTTTCATTCTTCCCTGTAAAAACATGTTTGGCAATGGATTGTTCCATTAGGTTTGTGAGAAGGTGCTTATGGTAAAATTTAATATGATTTCTTGATTTCTTTTTTTTTTTTTTGTTCTTTTTAAAATTTCCCACATATATAATTAGATCTTGTTTTACAGTTGCAAGAACTTTGTGTCCTGGTTATCAAAAAGATAAAGGATGCTTTTGGTTGGCCCTGTGAAATCATAACAGAAAGTAGTAATGGGGCTTGGATTGGTGAATTGCCACAGTACTTGAAAATTACCCATGAAGCTGATTCCAGTGGGGTGGAAGATTTGATAGATTGGGATTCTATACAGGAAATTGGCGAGGATATGAAATCATCTGCCCAGAGTATTGCTAGCTATCAAGTAATCCATTTTACTTTATTTACGTATGTCCTGCCTATGCTACAGGTCACCTTACAGAAAAAAGAGGATCTCTTTGCCTCTCACACTAGCCATGTTAATTTGGAACCGTGACTTATGTTTAGATAGTTATTTTTCAAACTTCGATGTTACTAAAACCACCTAACAATTGAGTTGTGCTTTGTGCTGTTATCTTCCTACAACGGCATATTGGGAATGTTAATGTAATTCTTTCGTATCTTGCCTTAATCGTCACTCTTGAACTGCCACTTGATAGAACCATTTGTTGACCTTGTGTCTGAATACAGGTAGTTTTGTCAACTGATGGAAAAATAGTTGGGTTCCAACCTACTAGCAGGCTAGGTGTGAATCACTGGTCGTCCAATCCTTTAACAAACGAGCTGTATGACGGAAGAAAGTTAACTCCTGGTTAGAAGTAGTGTATTTTTCGATTGCTTACTTCGTTGTAATCTCCTCCTATAATGATTGTAAAGACATTGGCTTGTGCCAAGCAGGCTTTATCGAACGAGGGCTCGAGAGTCGCTTGCCAAATGAGGTGGTTGTAATAGAGCTATTGATGTCAGTGAATTCAGATACCTACTTTGCGTTAGCGATGCCAGTTCGATAAGGTGAGTTCCTTGTGAATGTATGCCATCGATTTTACTCGGGTCTGCTTCTGTAGCATCCAAGAGATGCTGACAACCTGACTTTCTTAGTGGCGTTACCAAGTTTACGAACACTGCCCTTTGGATGTATTCAGATTTTGCTGATGCTGAAGGAATATACTTGTCAACTAATTTTTGTTGATGGGATGATTTCTTTTCGTGAACTTGTCATGCCCAACCCTTACCTGTATCATGATGTTCAATTTGTAATACCTGGAACCATGTCGAGATGATTATCGAAATGTCAAATGATGCAGTACGTTTTCTGGATTGTTCGTAATCGTCAAATTGGAGATTAGTTGTACACAGAATTCTTGAAATTTGTATACAACTTTAGTAGGAGAGCTTGTACTTTCTGTAAATATGTTTTGAACTTCAATTATAAAATAAAATATGAAATGAAAAAAGATGCACTTTTTCTAAATAGTTGAAATTTATGATATTGTTTTTATTAAATTTGAAGAGATCACTATAAATTATCAGTTAGTGTCGAATGCTTTTTTTTGGGTGTGTTTTTATAAAAGAGAGGTTTGTAGTTATTTGATCAATTATGTTGATATGTTGTCATAATTTAAATTGAATTACACGATCATATTCATGATTTGATAAATTTGTATAATAAAGTATTGATAATGACTATTTCACTAATTAAATATTTTAAATATCTTAAGTCCTTTTGTAAAAAATACATTTTAACTTTCTAATTATGACACTAAATAATATCAATTATAAGAATTTGTACGTATTTATCCCAATGTTAAGTTAAGGGTCTCTTTAACATTTGTTAATTTTACTAACATGTCATCTTTTTTTTATATATAGATCTAATGTCATCTTATTAATATTACAAAAGATTTAAATACAGTATCCCCTAATTACTAAATGACATAGTATCTAATCAAATATCGTATGTATTTAAATATGATAAAATACAATGCTTTTAAAAACTGAACCGATTTGATTGATTTAACAGCGAAAATCTTGAACTGACCAATTTTTCGATTCGATTTTAATTTTTTGATTTAATTTAATTTAATAATTTATGTTGTTTGTAAACAAATCAATTTTTATAAACTAAAATAAACCAATTAATTTTTATTTAACAATTTTTTTTAATTAAACTTTAAAATTTTCAATGAGCAAGGTAATCCTTTCAATCATTTTTTAAATTCTTCAATTTTATTTAATCTTTAACCTATTTTATAATAATCAAATATCGGTGGACTCTTTTAAACTTTAAACCTCTTTTTTTACCGGCTTAACTTCCAATTCAGTTTTAAAAACATTCATAAATCCATAAATATCTAGAAACTAGTTTAGTAATCACTGTCATGATCAACCTCTTAATTTTCATCAATGTTGGACTCATCAGAAGGTATCTCTTATCAGTCTCCTTTTTTTTTTCATCTATCAAACTTGCCACCACGTTGCAACCACCTATTCTTAGACTCAATTGTTATATGGGAAAGTTGAACAATGTTACGAGTTTGTAATGAAAAGATAGTAGAAGGAATACGAAGGGCAATTAGCGAGTGTTATGATTAATTTAAAAAAATGTAAGTAAAATTCTCACATTTTTCAATAATTAGCCTCAACTTTGCAAGAATCATACATTGCATTTATTGTTTGCTTAAAATTTTCAATGAGTAACCTCTAATGCATTGTTTGTGGGAGTCCCAATAATTTTTAAACAATGAGTATGCAAGATATGTGTATAAAGGCTTAAAGGGCAAATCTATATATTTTAAACAAAAATTAATATTTGATTATAAGCATGTCTTACATGTCAATACAATAAACTTAACATTGTTACTATTTAGTGTTAAAAATCAAGATTGATATATACTGAACAAACTCATAAAATTTATAATATTTGAAATAATTTATCTTATATATACATAATAGATTCTTCTACTACACAAAGGGATTGTGCAACTGAATTAATTGCCATACTAGACTATTGTGTTTTTCTTGTATAATCATTTTAAAATTTAATTTTGTGTATAATTTCTACCAAAACATATCAAAAAATATTAAATGTAACATGATTATAATGTCTTTATGAGCCTTCTCCTTCTCCTTCTCCCAAACAACCAATTTCGCTCCCATTCTTCGATAGCCTTTTGATCCTTTCAATTTAACTTACAAACCACCTTACATGTTAACCACCTCACCCACTAACCACCTTCCCAAAATGGAACAATAAAACAAAACCCGACCTACCTCCCTACCAACTCTTCAACACAGATTTTAACCTTGAAAAAACATATTCCATGAGCGTAAAATGGGAACATGGAGAAAACTAAGTGGAGCTCCATTGTAAGAGATATAGAGAACATGGGAAAACTTAAGTATGTGGAAGCAAAAACAGAAAAACCTATTTAGGCACCATTGGAGGTACTACAATAAGTGCAAGAAAATGAAGTACTTCACTGATGGGATTTTTTTTTATATAGAGAAGAGGCTGACCTTTCCAATTATTCAAAAATGGACAAATGCAGGATGGAGGAACAAGGGGTTGGCAAACAATATGGTGAATAAAGATGAGCTTTGCGTGTTTAAGTTCAATTTAAAAGATAATGCCTAAAAGGTGCTCAAAGCAGGGCCATGGCACTTGATGGTTCATCCAATGGCATTTGACGGTCACATTGGACATGAATAAAATGGAGACAGTACCATTATGGGTAAGCATACACGTGGTGCCATTGGAGTATTAGTCTAATGAAGGAATGAGCTTCATTGCTAGTAAAATAGGAAAACCATTAGGTTTAGATGAGAATATTACTTTAATGAAGAGGATAGGGCGTGCAAGGGTATGCATTGATGTAGATATATCAAAGAAACTCCCAGATAAGCTTAGAATTATGAAGTTGAATGAGAATGAAGAGCTTGAAGAAGATGTAATAGGTGTTACCTATATGTGGAAACCCAAGACCAAAGAAGAAAAACAAGTATGGAGGAAAAAAGATAATCAAGAGGGGAAGCTAGCATAGGAGCAAACAGTTGTAGTAGTGGGGGACAGTCATGAGGGGAAATATGCTCCTGAAGAAATTACAGAAGTAATGGAGAACATTTAGGTAGAAAAGAAAAGTCTGATACTAGACAGTTGGAGACGGAATTCAGGAAGGATTAGTAGGCACCCCAATCAAGGAAAGAGGAGAAGTATCAAGTACAAAATAATATATAGGATTAACTACACCTAGGTTGAATAGAAAATACAAAAGGAAAAGATCTTGGAAAAAGAAGAGATGATGAAGATAACTACCTGGAATATTAGAGGGCTTAACAGCCTTAATAAACAACGTATTGTCAAGGAGTTAATTAAGAAGAGTAGGTTAGATTTTATTGGTTCGTTAGAAACCAAAATAAGAGGGACAAGTTGGAGAGCACTTATGGTTCCTAGATAAGGGATGGAAAGTGGTTACTAACCATGATCATCATATGAATGGAAAGGTAGTAATTGGTTTTAATCCTCAGAAGGTGGAGATGGTAAGCAGGTTTAAGAATGACTAGCTAATACATTGTGACATTCTGCCGAAATAAATTAGTAAGGAGATTTTAGTAATAATGGTTTATGTAGCTAACCATAAGTTCTTAAGACAAGGTACGTGGATTGAATTAGTAAGAGTTAACAACTACATTACCTATAGATAGTGCCAGGGGAGTTTAATTGCACCTTAAAATTGACTAAAACTAGAGGAGGGAGAAACTAGAACTAATAAGACTGCAGAGAGTTACAGGAACTAATGAAGAACACATGGTTATCTGATCTGAAGTGGTATTGTAATGAGTTTACATGAAGCAATAAATAGTATGGTGAATGGTTCTTATTGAGAAAACTAGATAGATATATGGTGAATGGCAAGTGACTGGAGAAATTTCTCCTAAGTAGTGCTACTTTTGAGGAACCTCATGTCTCAGATCACAACCCAATATTTGTAGATATGACAATTAGGGAGTAGAAAAGGAGTGCCCCTTTCATGATCTTTAACCATCTGATGGATCACCCAGGCTTTAGGAAGATACACAAGCAGGAGATGGAGGCTATTATTCTAGGTCCTAAGAGCCATAACCTAAATAAGAAACTCAAAAGGCTTGAGGAGTCAGTTGAGGAAGCTATGTAATGATACACAAAGGCCTAAAGATAAAGAAATAGAACTTTGGAGGACCTAAAGTCATGTCACAAAAGTTTATTAACTAGACCAGAGGAGATGTAGCTAAGGAGAAAGGAGGTTGAATTGATTGCTAGGTATAATTAAGTTCTAGTAGACACTAACACAATGTTGAGAAAAAAAATCAAGAATGACATGGTTGAACGAGGGGGAGAGATGTACTAAATACTTTGTGGGATCCATCTTAGTAAGGAGAAACAAGAATGTCATCAAGTTCCTAGAAGATAAAGCTAGTTAGAAATATGAAAGCTAGGAAAGCAAGAAAGACTCATATTTAAAATTTTCTCTAAACAGTATGGCACTGAAGCTAGAGTCATGGATATTGCACAGGAGATGGTAGCCAGTTTTAAACAAGTGAGTGAACAAAGTAAGGTTAAGTTGGTAAGGGAAGTAACAATGGATGAGAATAAGGAGGCTATATTCTCATTGAACCCTGACAAAGGCCAAAGGCCAGATGGCTATAATACTATGTTTTTTTAGAAAAAATGGGATTTAATGGGGGATGAAGTTGGTAGAAGCAATGTAAGAGTTTTTCTATAAGAAAACTCTCCTCAAAGAATGGAAGAAAACCTTTGTATACCTTATTCCCAAATAAAGCAATGCTATAAGGATGGATCACTTTAGGCTTATTACCTGTTGTAATATTCTTTATAAAAAAGTGACAAAGATTTTGGCAAATAGGATAAGAAAGGGTCAAGGAGAGATCATTAGTACTGAAAAAATGTTCTCTTGAGAGGGAGATCAGTGGCTACTATCATCTTACTTTGCCAGGGACTAGTGGAGGGATACCATTCTAAAAGGAAAAGTAAGAATTGTACAATAAAAATAGATCTAGGGCTTATGATTCCATTAATTAGAGCTTCCTATTTAAAATTTTGAAAATAGTAGGATACCTAACATTGTTCAAAGATTGGATAGAGGAATGTGTAACAACAACAACAATAGGCCTCTTAGTTAATGGGGAACCTACCAGACTAATCAAAGCTAGGAGGGGCTTAATGTATTCTTGCTTGATATTTTATACTTTTTTTTTAAATATTTAGTACTTAATGTGCTTCAAGTGTTTTTAAAGGTGATAATTGCCTTTATGGACTTAAAGGAGAAGAGTTCGGGCAAAAATACAGAATAAAATAGAAAATCAGGAATCTATGTTGGACTCCGAACTTTTGGTGAAAATTAGAAATATTATAATGATTTTAAATGAGTGTTTTTGAATATGAAGAGTGTTATACTTGAAATTTATGCTTTAAGGAAATTATGAGAAAAGAATTATGGGTTTTCGATGTTTTTTTGATAGTTGTGGAGATTTGATGGGTTATGAAAGTTCAAGTGGATGAGTTGGTTGAAATGAAGTTAAAAAGCAAGAATTAAAGAGAAAAAGTGTGAGAATTTAAAGAATTAAGAAAGTTTAACTTTTGGGGGATGAATAGTGATAGAAAGTTTGACTTGAGAGTTGACTTTTTGATTTAGGCAAAATTTGAGAATATGATCTTCATGAAACTTGTAGCCTCTGTCGAGAGCTTTCCGTAGCCATAAAGTTTGATATTTTTTGATAACGGGAGTGAGAATTATGAGCAGTCAAAGTTAAGTATTAATTGTACATTTGTGAGTACTCGGTTTTGAGGCCACTCGACGTATGGATTTAGTCTAAATTGAAGTAAGTGGTCTACATGAAAGTTGTAGATCATGTTTTTATCTTTCCATTGAGGTAAAGTATGCAATTTTTCGATATCGGGACTAGGAGTTATGATCTACTGAAATTTGGAAGTTGTTTAGGACGAATTGATTAGGATAGAATCTTTGAGTGGATTTTTAATTTCCTTAGAGGCCAAATTGATTTTTCTGGCCTTCAGGGAAGTTGTGGAGCTTCCTTTGATCTTTTTATTGACATCAA
>JANIPN010000009.1:33509781-33522121 GCA_027478595.1 Erythroxylum anguifugum
TGGATAATTAGTTCTGATGAATGGTAGACTATTCCCATGGAAGCTTTAATTGTTATTTGATAACATTTTAATCATCTTGACGTTTATCATCCGACAGCAAACCATCAGAGTATTCCAAATGATTTTCTTCTTAATTTCCTCCCCATTTCCTGTATGATTTAATGAACAATCTACTAGGGTGTTTTATCTTTGAAAGATTATCTGTTAGATAGTTTTGCATTGACATTAGTGTTAGCTCATACTTTCCTCATGTCTTGTTGCAGCTTCCCTGGTGGGCACTTGTTTTGCTTTCCCTCTCAAAAAGAGTGCACTCAATCTTTGTGCTTCGTCTTTTCAATGATTGTTTTGCAATTACGTTCCTCCATGCCTCATTGGCATCTCTTCTTTGCGAGAACTGGCATCTTGGACTCATTCTGTTTAGGTACTGAAATCACTCACTTTTTTCACAGTTTGGACAACTTTTTAGTAACAGAGATATGACTTTCTTCTATATTTGTTTAGTTTGGCAGTTTCAGTAAAGATGAATGTGCTCCTCTACGCACCATCTTTGTTACTCCTTATGTTAAAGGTAATGTCAAGTGAATTAAATTCCTACAGTTTGGCCATTGTCTTAAAGTTGCAGAAGTCAGCAGTAAATCTCATGGCAATCATTTATAGGCTATGAGTATCAGAGGGGTTATTTCAGCTTTAGCTGGTGCTGCACTGGTGCAGGTGCTTATCTCTATAATGTTTGTCGTTTTGTATTCTTTTGTATGTACCTATCTTTAAAGCTTTCTCTTGTTAAATTGCAGGAATGTTAGCTTGAATTTGTAAAATTATCTATACCTTTTAATTTCTTTTTTAATGTGATTAGGTGAGTTGAACATTACTGCAATTGATAATCTGAAGAGGTTCTTTCCTAAGCTATCTGTTTCTTGATTCGTTTCAACATATTCAATGGATGGTTACGCAGATTCTGTTGGGATTTCCATTTCTACTCTCTAATCCAATAGCATATATATCAAGAGCATTCAATCTTGGGCGTGTGTTCATCCACTTCTGGTAATTTGACTTTATGATTTAGAGACATGTAAAGACTCTTCATTAACTACATCCATTTATCAAGTTCTAAATCAACTAGAAAATGAGAGGTATTGTCTGGAAGGCATTTGAATTTCAGGCACTTCATATTACTTAAACGGGTAGCACTGTTAAAGATTTCTTAACTTGAAAATTTATTTTTTTGTTAACTACAAAGTGCTGTGACAAATTGGGTTGGAATCAATGTGTTAAAACTGTCAAGGCTGGAAAAGACTGTAATTTTGTTTAATTTGAAGCAAAATTACACTCCTGAAGCAACTTATCATCTCCCTTTTGTTGTCACCTTACTGTTGATGGTTGGCGTTTCATATTTCCCATTTCAGGTCAGTTAACTTCAAGTTTGTTCCTGAGCCAGTTTTCATATCAAAGCAATTTGCTGTAGCTTTGCTAGTTGCCCACCTTGGATTGCTAATCGCTTTTGCTCATTATAGATGGTGCAAGTAAGTGCAAGGATTTTTTCTTTGCATTATTGTACAATTTGTGTTGTCCTGTGGATTTTCTTATTAAGAGCTACAAAGCTGATGATTTGGTATGTAATGCTTATTCTAATATATGTATATAGGTCCTGCCAGCTTCCTTAAAGACAGTTATAAACCATGTTAAACCAGCATTTCTTGTTCAAGGATTTAAAAATATTGTCTCTACTCTTATTGTGAGTTGCATGCAGGCATGAAGGAGGACTCCTTAAATTTTTACGTTCTAGAGTAGCTTCTGGCACGCTGTTGTCTGGCCTTTTCAGTCCCAACAGTTCATCCCTTAAGATTCTCAAAGAAGAACGTAAGTTATTGACGTTCCTCGACTTTCTTTCTTTTTTTCTCTTCCTTATTCATTACTTCTAATAATTAACTGGGGTTGGATTTGTCCAGATATTGTGACGACCATGTTTGTGGGGAACTTTATTGGCATTGTATGTGCACGCTCACTGCATTATCAGTTTTACTCCTGGTATGTTGCACCTGTCACGATATTGGTTTTGGTCTTTCTGCATCTTTTCCGTCTTTACACGCTTGTCTATCATCCTAATGCAGGTACTTTTATAGTTTGCCATATCTACTTTGGAGAACCCGTTTCCCTATATTGTTTCGGTTAGCTTTCCCAAATTCCCTGCTTGATTTGTCCAATTCCTCAAATGAGAAGAAGAAGTTCACATTTGTGGGATGCTGTGGTTTTTGCAGCTTAATGATGTTCATCGGGGTGGAATTGTGCTGGAACGTGTATCCTTCCAATATCTACTCGTCAGTTTTGCTTCTTTGCCTCCACTTTCTTTTGCTTTGGGGTCTATGGTCCGCGCCTCCTCCAGGGTCTCCCTACGAGCAGCACGAAACGACGTCGACTGTTGAGAAAGGCAAATGAGGACTAAATTTTCTTTTTACCTCCTCTCTGGATTAGCTCTGTTGTTGGGCTTTAGTTTGAAATTTTGAATACAATGCTGCGCGAATCGTTGCTTTATTCAAAGCTCTTGAACTGTAGAATGACGAATGCACCCTTCTACCCAATTAGAATCTTTAGGATGATAAGCTGTAAGTCTAACCTTTTGATTTATTTTAAACTCCTATGATTTGTAAACTAATTAACTTTATTAGTCACAAGCTTATGAATAAATGATTAGTACTTTGGAAATGTCTTAACAAAATTTCAACTAATTCTAATATTTTGATATTATAGTTTTTCAAAAAACAGAAAATTAGTATATTTCCCGGCTACGATGATGATAGGCCAACTTATAGGCTTAGATTTAGATATTTTTAATGAACCGGTCATTTACTTAGGTTTAGGTTCACATTGATTTGAAATCTACCTATTCTAAACAAAATAATATCGTTTTATTTAGAAGAATTAAGTCTCGGGCAGACCTGTTTAACTTCGGGTTTAGTTTAAAAAATTATATTGTTTTATACTTTTAATTTTTAAAAAATTATTTTAACTCTAACAGGAGTCTTTTCTTTTTAATTCTTAAATCTTAATAACAAGATGTCAACATAAATCCTCAAAAATCCGTTTATACTTGGAATTTGAAATAATGGCACACTGGTAAATTGACGAAAGTCCAGGGCGAGTAATGGAATATCTTCCCGCCTCTAAATATGTGGTGTTTATTATTTTCTCCAACATCAACAATTTTTTGGTTTCCACCTGAAATCTGTATAAAGCAGAGCAGACAAAACAACAGATCGGCGACGAAAAATGGTGAGAGACTCCCCTTCTCTCCTAATCTCTCTACTAATGTGCCACATTCTATGGAATCATCACCGAATCTTTCCTTTCTCCAACCTCTAGCGTTTCCAATTTTGTGGGCTTATGTTAATGTTTTGGGGTTTTACAGGATGGACAGGATTCTCAAGATCCAAAGAAGAGCTCAACCGATATGGCCGCTTTTGTAAGTTTCTTAACGCTTTTTCATACCGATTCTATGCTGGTCTTTTTTGGGTCTTGTATGGAATTAAAAATGCCCGTTTTTGAGTTTTGATGGAATTGTTTGAATGATGTTTCAGGTGCAAAATCTTCTTCAACAGATGGTATGTTTGTTTGCTTAAGCCCCTCCGTTCATTTGATTTTTGGTTTTACTGACTAATAAGGTTTTGTTTGCAGCAATCAAGATTTCAAACAATGTCAGATTCCATCGTAACTAAGAATATCCTTTTCAGTTAAAATCAATGTGCCCCACATAACTACATTACTTTGTTCAGTCTTTTACTCGTGCTTTCTGTTTGTTATTCGTGGTGGTATGTGAATCAATTCAGTATGCGAAGCATGTTTGCTTTTCAGGATAATTTGGTGCTAAACTTGTTTAAGGGCTAATTTCTATGAGCTATGTAGCCTTGGTACTTTCTTTAGCAGTAGCAATGATAGAAAATGGTTTGGGATTTTTTATGAATTTCTTAACTTCAATGCACTTGATGACATGGGAACCCGCATAAATGAGTTGGAGCAGAGTATCAATGACCTAAGGGCAGAGATGGGAGTGGAGGGTTCGCCATCTCCTGTGCCCCCATCAAAGCAAACTCCTGAGGAAGGGAAGCCAGAGGAAGGTTCGGCTTAGAATTAGACACTGCGAAGTGCCCAGTTGGATCACAATGTAATTCCGTGCTATATTTTTCACTTACCTCCAAATTATGACTATGATCTATGCGATGAGTTTTATGCTGGCGAGTATTTATGCATCGTTGCTTGTAGATTTTTTCTGAGAAGTAGCTGTTGCCTCACTGGGGCAATTTAGATCTGGTTGCGAATTGTTTTGAAGTCACGTTTCCTCTTGACATATATTTTTGAAATAGATGCAAACATTTATATGCATATTCCCTGAATTGCTCAATCACCCTGGTCTATTTCTTCATAAAACTCAAAGTTGAACCAGGTAGTGTCCATTTCTCTGGTAAAACCATGGAAAACACGACTATTCCCAATGTTTTAACTTTTAAGGTATTAGGATTTGCTTGGTTCATTTGGGGAAATGGTAATAGAATTTATGATGAATATAGTTAGGAATGGAAATAATTGACTTTCATGCCTGACTATAGTGGGAGGTATGCAGTATTGTCCTAAAAGGGAGATATGGAAATACTGTTCATCTAATTATAATCTATTATCAAGCAACCTTTTTTATTCTTTACTCTTTCCTTTCTTTCCATTTCAACTAACTAAGCACCCCCTTAGTTTATTCTACAAGATTGCAAAGTGATGGAATTACAATGGGAAATTTGAGAACCATCAAACCTATGTGAGACCTAGTCGTACTTGAGGTTGAATTCATGAAATGAGAATTTGTAACCTTGAGAGATTGAGCTCATTCGAAGCATCTATTGCTAAACTGCCAGTAGCAAGTGAATAAAAAGAATGCAATCGTGTATTCAGAGGATAGTTTTGCTTTCCCATGCGTGCGCTTTTTTGCCTTCCCATGCGTCTGCTGTGTACGTGACGTGTAGGGAAAGTCGCAGTTGAAGGTGAAGATCCCAAAATTTGTTGGAACTTTGGGATCTAGTCTACGAAATCGTTTCTTTTGGTTTAGGTTTCTGACTTCAGAAAGTGTAAACACTGTCATCTCCTAGTTATTTGGTACTCAAGTTCTATCGGCCACTGTATTCCCCGATTCACCTTGAAAGATTTGAGTCAGAAGACTGGACCTTGTTTTCAAGTTTCCATCTTCTCATCGATCCAAAAGATCGTTTCTTTCTAACTTCTGAAATCATGATCAAAATTTATAGAAATGCAAATGTCATAACATGTAGGACGAAGATAGATGCAGTTTTCCTTTCCCACGGAGAAGAGGAACATAACATGACCGATCATTACTTCCCCTCCAAAGCGAAACCATAACGAAGGGCAATGAGAATAACATGTCAAAAGATTGTTCCAATGTTCCTCATTTACCAACTTTGTACAATTTTCTGAGCCGAAACCATCTCCTCTTCTCAAGAAGAAGAGCATATACGATGGACATATCTAAATCAAAGAGAGACATGTAGTAGTCAAAGCTACGTAAACATTATCATAATAATCACGCAATACACAGTAACGACGAAGCAATAGCCGATGATGGAATCCTAAATAACGAAAAGCAAGTAGAAGTCTGATGAGGGGTATCTACTATCTAGCTAGACGTGAAACATCGATCCAACAATAATATCAAATGATCAAACGTAAATTTATAGCAATCGTCGGTGGTTATAGAAGAAGAAAATATGTAAGAATAATTTCAAACCCCAAAACAAGAATGCGACAGCTGAAAACATCTCTCAACTCCGACATCGAGATATGGAGGTGCAACCACGGTTATAAGGATTGGCCTCCGACCCAGTTCGGCAGTTATAGTAAGACGCACCTCTCTTAGAACACGGTACCGCATTCCTCTGCAAAGCACCGTAGCTTATGTAGTCTGTGGTCGCCAGAATACGACGGTTGCTCTCTGAATCCATCTCAAACTCACCCTCCATCATACACTCTGCAGCCGGACCATGGCAGCGAGATGCTCTGGTTGGAATCCAGCTGAGTTCGTGGTCGCCGATCGCGAGCACCCCAGAAAAGGAAATGACAGTGAGAGCCGACAGGACAAGACAGAGAGTCCTGAGAAAACTGCAGGAGCAGGCCATTGTTAGTGTTGAGGTTGTTCTACTTCTTGTTTTTCTTTTGGTTATACCTAACCTTATAGCAAAATTCTCAACACGAGTAATTAAGAGGTGCGAGGGTCGGCAACTTGTGTTGGTATTGGCTGACAGCGACTTCTAATTCTTTTTCCTGCCATTTCTTTTGGGTTTTGTCAGGATTTGTAAACTCATTTCACTCCTTTAAATTGGACCTACTGTAGCAATATATCAATAGCATCGTCCGAAGACAGAAAGTGAAAAATTATTCAGTATTTTGTCATTTGGAGCATCCTGTCAAAATTTCAGGATCCTTGCTAGAGGTTCACGGAAAGTGAGGAAAGACATTACCAAAAAGGTCTTCTTCTTCTTCTATTTGGACATGAGTTTCTTTTACAACAATAATGTTAGCAGTATTGAATCTTTAATTTGGTACATATATATTAAGTTGGTGTAAATGGATAGGAGTTTTTACAGGTATTGGTATTCCGAACATTATTCTTTTGACAAACACAGTATAGAGTGCAACATGTACAATTAGCTTTGATCAGTGTTGTTTCCTCTAAATGGTTTGATCACAATGAAGACTAAGACATATTAGCTTTGTCCACAAACACTTGACTGGTTAATATCATGATGGAACAAAAGATTTGATCAAACTCTTATGTTTATCTTAAAATTAGCCCAACAACTTTGGTTAGTTCGAATGTCCTAATCTCAGGGTGCTTCTAATCCGAAAGAACAAGAAAGTTAAACATGAAAGAAAAAGGAGATTAATCTTCTTTACTATAGTCAAACCTTTAATTGAAATTTACTTGGGAAATTCAATGCCTCATTAAATAAGTAAAAGATCAGATTAGTTTTGATTGTCATACAGAAAGCAGGAAGGGTGACCTATTGATCAAAACCTACCAAGAGGGAAAATGATAGAATCTTAACACAAACCCTATTCTCTACTTGAGAGATGTCTTGGTTTTATCAAATAGATGAATCATAAGAACCATATTTGTTAATTTTTTAGGTACTGAAAACCAAAGTGGACACTAGGGAAGGCTCATATATATATGTGGTTAAAAACCGATATATAATTGGAGTTTGTTCATTTACCGGTAGCATACTATTGTTTATATCCATATAACTACACGCATGCTCGAAGAAAAGGCGTGTCTTTCTAGGAAAAATTCTTGGATGCAACAGTCTAGCATTGGTAGACGGAAGGTGTATATTAAATCCCAGGAGAAAGCTCAAAATTCCTTGAAATGCGGAAGTTAGTCCCTCAAGATTCCGAGTCCAGATCTTTTGTCAATATTATGGTGTTTTATTGTGTCCAATAAATCTCAGCCATTTATTTATGTGAGTCCCGCATAGGTTTCGCGTGAGTCCCACAAAATAAATGGTTGAGATTCTATGAGATAGAATAAGATAAAGTAAGGAGTATTGGACAGAGGATCTGGATTCCATGATCCCATCCTTCCACTTGCATATATATATACATATGTATATATGTATGTATATTCTTTAACAGGGGTAATGGTGGATACTAAATTTCTACCAAAGTGATGCTGACCAAGATTTGGCTTTTCTAAAGCAGGAGATAGAGTTCAAATCCAATTCTTGGGAAAATACATGTTCCACAAGTATCTCAATATCTTAATAGACTAATCGTATTAGCCTTTATGCTATGAACTGCGTTCAGATCCTGTAGATGGAGGAGTCGAATTCCCAATGCGTCGTTAGAAATTTTGAAGAAACCGAAGCAGATGATCAAAAAGGAATAACAAGGGATTTCAGGACATCATTATCTGATCGGTGCTTTAATAAACGAAGACAAGAAGTACATACTACAGTAGAATTGCAATGAATCATGGATCGTAAAAGGGTTCATCTCGTATTCTCTTCAATATCAGAAATCATCACGGACTTCAGTAAGTTTCCCGCAATGTCGTCAATGACCAGAACAAGTTTCTTCTATGAAATCACTTCTACATTAGAGTAGTGTACAATAATCACTTACCAGATAAAAATGGGATAAAAATGAAGAATAAAGGAGTTGTATAACAATGGCGGATACAGTAACAAACAAAGAGAGAACAGAAGAGGGTGCTTGCTCCATCCAACTAAGGAAGAACAAAGGGTGCTTGCTCCTTCACAATCTATTACCACTCGGGCATTCCCTGCGTAAATAATGAGCTCACTCACCAACAATGCAGAAAAGACAAGTACTATGATCCGATCTTTCGAATTCTGAAATCAAGATATGTGCTTGTGATGTTACAAGTCTGTACTGATTTATAGAAGTTGGATGACTGTTCCGAAATCACAAGATGATATGTTTATTCATACTATAGTTTTCTGTATAGATTATAAGTCTTTTATTTTAAAACCCAGATGATTTGTAGGTTCTTGATTATGTTTGTGGTATTATTACGAGGACGTTTAAATCAATTGTTAGACATAATTTGTTTATTGGCTATGGTTATTAGAACATTTGAATTACAACACTCAATCTTTTTATTAACTAACTTAAATCTTTCTTATTATTTCCCAATTCTTATAAATAATAATATAAGGAATTTAGTTAATATTGTCGATTTAAAATAGTGAAAAATAAGCAAAATTATCATCTCTTAATTTTAGATATTTATAATTATTAGTTTTATAAATTTCAAGTACTTTTATCTATCAACTCTTAAAAGTTTTTACCTATTCTTTTTTTTTTATATCTGATTTTGTTTCCCAATTAAGAATGGTTATTCAATGAAACCTTTTTCCTCCAAAGTTATCCTCTAGTTTCATCCCTAGCTTCTCCATCACTCATCTTAATGTTGAGTCTCGTTCTCGGAGTCCAAGATATTGCACATCGTTCCTAGAGCCCAACTATCCGGAGTCAAAAAACGTGAGTGAGTTTCCTTGTAGGGTTATTTCAATGAACTCTCACTTCCTTTCCATCAATCCTTTTGAATTTAACACCAATGTCTATCAATTTTTGTAGAAACGTAGAAAATATGTTAGGAATCTATCGCTTCAAGAATCACTTCATTTGGAGGTTGAATGATGAAGTTACGGCCAAAAGAATCCAACATGTTTATGTCCTTAATCATTTTGTACCTACCTTAGCGCAATTGCTATAACTTTTAAATAGATGTCAGATTGACGTCGTTTTTGGACGGTTTGAAAGAGGACTTCTAGATCTACAACTTTTGTGAAGGCTCTGAAGTAAAATGTTATCATTTGGACAAAGCACGGACTGTGTGAAATCACACAGGCAGCGTGTGTTTCTTTCGGGTCTAATTGAGCTTCTGCGCTAGGAACACACAGACCGTGTGAATTCACACAGGCAGAGCATGTAACCCACGGGTTTGGCGATTTCATTTGGAGGTTCAAAACACGGACCATGTGAATTCACATGGGCAGACCGTGTAACCCACGGGTTTGGCAATTTTTCAGGAACAGGAATATATGGCCTGTGTGAATTCATAAGGGCAAACCGTGTAACCTTCGGATGTAACAAAAATTTTCACCCTCTAAGACCCCTCCAATGGATCTTAAATCCATTCTAACATCCCCTTTTCTCATAATCTCCTCAAATTCACTCCTTCTAGTGCAAAAACCCCTTCGTATCCATTTCACTACTAAGTACATCTCATTAACACTTGAATCTCAACTCCAAAGGATTCATTACATACAATCTTTCCAACTCCAACATGCTATTCTAACACTAGCAACAATTGGCAATCTCAATAAAAAAAATAAGCACATCTATCAAACTCAAACTTCAAAATAATATAGTCATACAAAAAGGAACTTCTCAAGTTCTCATTCTCATTTCTAAACATAATGAATGTTTGAGTAAGCTTTACTTACATATCAACATACACATCAAACTTAATATAAAATACAAAAGGATGCTTATGTTTGATATGCCTATGAAGCTATCCAAATTAGTCACTAACTTAGTACAAAAGACTCCTAGCTATATTGAAGTTTTCGAATGCCTTGCAAGGATTGCTAATCTTCTCGGTCTGCACCTGAGGAGGGAAAATTGTGGGTTGAGCTACACAGCTCAGTAGCTAATATATTTATAGCCATTGGCAACGTGCCACACAATCAAACATATAAATATCCATATAGGCATACACTTCTTATCTTAATCTAGCAGTGAAAGTTTAGCATTTACAATTCCAATTCACATTTCATAATTCAATACATCATCACATAGAATATATTGGATGTAATTCACATCAAAGCATAACACTCAAAATGTCATCATAACTTAACACATCAAAATGCAAATGCACAAACAATTGGTTCGAGGGTTCCGTGGATCAAAACAGAGAAACTGAAGTTTACTCCGTGAACGAAACGAGTCCATTTTTCAGATCTCGTGGGCCACAAGTGGGTAGCCGGGTGAAGGCTTTATGTCGACATGCACGTGACTACAAAACGGTTTCTCTCTCCCAAACATAATCAATTCTCATGCTCAATTCAACCATTCACAATCTCATATTCTCATGTTTTTTCTTCTTTCCATTCAATCAAAATGCCGTGATATAATTCCAAGGCATAGCATGATCATACACACAATTCAATTTTTATCACAATGTCATACATCATAATGCAATTTCCACATCACAACATTTCAAGCAAGTCATTTTAGCACATAATACACACACAAGGTATTTTGCCTATTACACAATAACTATAAATAAATTACCCACCTTATAACTCTTGAAAATCTAAACTCAATTTGGCCCTCCCTCTTGCTCTTGGATAGGTTGTTCTTGATTTCCCAACATAACCAAAATTCTCATTCAATTCCAATTCAAATGGAAATCCCACAAATTTTCATAATCACAACAAAATGAAATTAATACAAATCAAGCTCAACCTTAACCTACCCATAGTCTATCTAGGTTAGAAAACCCAAAAATTAGCTTAGAAACCCTGAGATGAAATGGAGTCCCTTAAACCATCTTCTCCTAACACAAAACCCATTTCTTTCTCTAAAACTCCTTCATTCCCAACACAACCCATTTCTTCAATAAGCAAGAAGAAAAGATGAAGAACTTACCTTAAGAAGCTTGATTCCTTATTCTTCCCACGATTTTTCTCTTCTCTTCTCTCTTTTCACGTTTTCTCTCCCTCTCTATGGCTTTTCACGATTCTCTCTTCTCCTCTTCTTCTAATTCAAGACAACTATTATCCTTGTTCTTCCAATTATGCCCCTCACTTACTTGGACTTTCCCATTTTGCTCCTTCTTTTATCTTTTATGTCTCTAACCCTTTAATATCCACTTAACACCACATTAATTCTAACTAAGTCCCAATCTTTCCATCAAATTTTAAATCTTTATTCATGCCTACTAAATTAATGACCCAATTCTAAAAAAATAAATAATTAAAGAAACAAACAAACAAACAAAAATCATTAAACAAGCAATACGAAATTTAGAAAAAAAACAAGATCCAACACTTAATCTCTAATCTCATTCTCTATCTTGTATCTCCTCTCTTAACTTCTCCTAAAATACTCTTACCATCTATTATTTCTATATTTGGTACCTTATTCATTCTTATTTGAACTTTACCTACCTCTTCTCTATATCTTTTTTTTTTAGATTATGAGTCACAATCCATCCATCGTCCTCACTCCTACTATCTCTACTTTTTGTCCTGCTTTTCTTACGTTTGATCTCACCATGGACTTGAGCATCTCCCTCTAGGTGTTAACACTTGTGGCCAACTCATCAATCCTTCTTAAGGTAGGGAATACTAGTTTGAAAACCTAGAGTCAAGTTGAAGGCAATAATTCATCCTATGAGAAACCAAAATTTTCTACCTCCAACAACTAACGACTCCCTCATTGTGTCTCCCACTCAAAGATGGAGCTTTGAAGTGGTCTATATATGGGGTTATTCACAAAAAAGAGGCTTGCCTACCGACTCAAAGATGGGTTATAACTAATTGGTCTAAACTTGGACTAAAATAGGTACTCATCAATGGAGAGGATTTATTCCTCTTCAAAATCTCTATTAAACAAGTTATGCAGAAAATCATTCAACATAGAAAATCATTCAACATGAAATCGAAGCACGTTACTATACAAGTTAAGTGTTGGATCCCAAACCTGTTTAATTATTTTAGCATGTTTTAATTTTTGTGGTCTGGTTAGATAAGCTAAT
>JANIPN010000009.1:33570676-33582206 GCA_027478595.1 Erythroxylum anguifugum
TTAAGATTTGTGCCCAAATTTCTTTAGAGAAATCACACTTAAAGAAAAGATGGTCTCTAGTTTCTTCCTTTAGATTACATAAAATACATGTCTTTGAGGAGGATAGGAATTACAGCCTATCCAAAGTGTTGAGTCTGTTTAACATTGCTAGCCAGAGAAGAAAGCTAGTGTTAGGTCTAAAAACCTTGTTCCAAACCATAGAGTACCATCCCACTCTATTAATTATCCCATCCCTCAATTTTTTAGCTTTCTTTAGCATTATTTCTGAAACTAGAATCCCTTTCCATAGATAAGTATCCCTTTCTCTGAGACTTATGAACTGTAGAATGAACAAAAGTCTAATTTCATCCATTAATAGTGACCAGCTTCCATTTATGACTATTTCTTTGAGCTTGGTATTCATAGGAAACCTCACCAATAAGGTTCTTGCCAACTGATTTTGAAATAAAGCTCCTTTCCCTGTCCAATTATCATACCATAGGGAAAATCTTTCTCTAGCCCCTATTTGACAAGAATTGCTCTACTGAACTTCATCCTTCATTTTCAGAATTTGGTTAAAAAACCATGTGTAACTGTCTTTGGTCTTAGGGCCCGAAAACTCCCATATTTTAATATGCAGATCTGAATCCATTTGATCCACATTAACTGCTTATCACTTAGAATTCTCCAAATTCTCTTAGTCATAAGTAATCTGTTCTTCTTGGTTATTGACTCCAGTCCTAATCCCCCCTCTTCTTTCAGTTAATAGATACTCTTCCAACTGACTTTTGCTTTCCCTTTCTCACCAATCCTATTCCCCCATAGGAACTGCTTCATCATTCTTTCAATTGTTTTGGTAAGCCCCTTGGAGAGAAATAGATAAGAACACCAGTAAGTTTGCATTGATGATATCACTGACTTCAAGAGCTGAAGTTTTCCTCCATAAGATAGGGCTCTATTAGTCCATGATCCCAATCTTTTCTGAATTTTTTCAATTAAAGAAATACATTCACAAGACCTTAGTCTTCTATATGAGATAGGAATGCCCAAATAAAGGAGAGGAGGCTCCTTTAATTCCATTCCCGTTACTAGAGTCAAAGCATTAGAAAGGTGAGAAGCACTTTTTAAAACAATGAAGTAACTCTTTTGAAGTTTAATACTCAAACCCGACATCTCTTTGAAAGAAATGAGAGTTTTCATCAATAGAGAGACTGAGTAGACATTCGCCTTGCTTAGGAATATGAGGTCATCTGCAAAACATAAGCTAGTTAGTGAAATCTTCTTACATTTCGAATTGTATTTGAATCCTAGGTCTATAGAAGAGTTATACTTTAGCATTTGAGTAAGAACCTCCTTGCAAATTAGTAATAGGTAAGGTGACAGAGGATCCCCTTGCCTAAGTCCTTCTTTTTCCTTTAAACATCTCCATAGGGCTCCCATTTATCATAATTCCATAGGAGGCAGTAGTAATGCATTCCCAAATCCACCTTAAGAATCTATGAGAAAATTCCATGACCTCCATAGTTTGTAGCAAAAAGTTCCAGTTCACACTATCAAAAGCTTTTTGTAAGTCTATTTTGATAATACAGTTATGAGGAATTTTCATGCAGTTATACCCTTTCAATAGCTCCTAGACTAGAAGAATATTGTCCCCAATATCCCTATTGTTCATAAAATTCCTTGATTTTCACTGATGAGATAATGCAGAACCTCCTTCAACTTATTTGCCAAAATTTTTGCAATAATCTTATAGAGAAAGTTTGTGTAAGAAATTGGTCTGAAATCACTCTAATAAGACAAATTTGATCTTTTAGGGATTAAACAGAGGAAGGTCTTATTAATCTCCTTTAGTAGTACCCCTCTCTGAAAGAACTCATACACTACCTCCTTTACTAACCACCCCACAGTACTCCAAGTTTTTTAATAAAAGAAACCATTTAAGCCATCAGGGCCTGGAGCTTTAGAGCCATTTATGTTAAACACCACCCTCTCTATTTCTTGGTCTGTAACAGGCCTAATTAATAAGGAAACCATATGTTCAGGAATTCTTGCTGTGAAAAACTTTCTAAGATCATCTCCTATGTCAGGAGGGGAAGCTACTGAGCCTAGAAGGTTCTTGTAAAGTTAATTGCTTCCTTAGCTATTCCTTTTTGTCTAACCATAACCTCTCCAGCTTCAGTTTTAATAGAGGTGATTATGTTTACATTCTTCCTAGCTTGCACTGAGTTAAAGAACAATTTAGTACATCTGTCCCCATCCTTTAGCTAGTTAACTCTGGATCTCTGCTTCAATAGTGAGCTTTGGTTATCCACTAGTTGCAAATATTCCTTTAGAGCTTCCTTTTCAGCAGAGGATAAAGAAACATCTGTAGGATTATCCACCAATGAAATCTAAATAGCTGACAATTTTTCTCTAGCCTTATCAATTTCCTTCGAGAGAATTTGTCCTCTTTTTGAATTAATGAATTTTAGTTCTTGTTTGGTAGACTTAAGCTTTTGGAAGCAAATGAATTGTTTTGTCCCAAAGCAATCATACTCCATCCCCTTCAATATTGCCTCATGAAAACCCTTCATATTTACCAAGAAATTGTTAAATCTGTAAGGATGAAGGATTCTGATAGAGTTGAACAACTTGTCAATCCTTATAGGAGTATGGTCAGAAATACCAGGGTCTAGGAATTTTGCCAATCCACATTTACCATAGCCCTATCCAACTTTTTCCTTATATGCCAAATTGAACTTTGTTTGTTAGACTAAGTGAATCTATGACCTTTAAATTTCAAATCTGTGAGTTCCACCTCCTACAAACAATCATATATATCTAAAGAATAATTGTGTAAGTTACAATTACCTTTTGCTTCAAATCAGAATAATGTGGTGTTAAAGTCACCAAACACTAACCATGGAGAATTTATCGAGGCCTTTAATCTTCTTATAGAATTCCATAGTTCAATCCTTTGAAATCTAAGGTTAAAACCATAAACAAAAGTAGCTAAAACACTAGAGTTTTCCATCTTGAAGTAAATATTAGTGTAAAGAAACTGTTGATTTTTATACGAGAACATTCACCTCCAAGGAATCACCATCATAAGCAATAATAATCCTACCATAGGCATGGCTTTTGTGGTTTGATAAAAACTGTCATTTCCTACTCAAACAACATAGCTTGTTCATATTTGTTTCCCTAATTTTAGTTTCCAAAAGACAAAAAACCTGAGGCTTCTCCTTCAAGACAAAATCCCTTATCGCATTAAGCTTGGAAGGGTTATTTATTCCACATACATTCCATACTATCACAGTCATAGGAGATTGCTCTTACCTTTGGAGCCTTTTCTACTGCTCCTATTACTTTTCCTAGAAGTCACCTGTTCAAACTGCTCCTCTTGAGGCCCACCATTCGACATATCAGCCTTTTGTAGGCTTTGTTTATTCTGTTGGGGATCAGAAACTCCTTCATCTTGATTAGTTTCACTAGTTTCCAGCCCATTCACCTCCTTGTCCATTTGAGAATTATTTTGATCAACCAATGATAACATACCTGATCCTCCCTTTTTGTCTGAAGCTAGTCTATTTTTTCCATGAATGCTTCCCCCAATTTTAAGAGGATCTTTTTTCAACTGAATTGGTTCAGGATTTTCAGCAACTTGTTCAACCTCCTCACCATCCTTCTTTTCTTCCAAATCACACTTTTCTATACCCATCACCTCCCTATAGTCTTCTCTTGTGAAGATTCTTCCAGTAGGTTTTCATTCTTCACCTTGAGCTTTGAGAGACCGTTTCCATTGGTACGTTAACATGACTCTATCCTCTCTAAGAGAATGCTTATTTTCCAACCTTAAGATACGAATGCAATATTTCATTTCTTTAGAAATATCCACACTCACACACAATCTAGCAAACCTGACCCTTTTCCTCAAAGCAGTGTTCTCATCCATGCATATAGGTTTTCCCAAATAACTAGCTAGCATACTCAAGCCTTTGGTAGTCCAATATCCTAGAGGAATATTGTGAATGTTCACCCATAAGGGAATGCTTTTCATTCTAATTTTTTCTAGTTCCATTCCCGGTTGCCAACTTTAAAGAAATAAGGGGAGTAGAGAAATGTGCCAAAGGCCTTCACTTACATTTTGTGCTTTTGATTTTAAAGAGAAAGTGAAGATTATGTTATCCTCCACAGTGAGCATTACCTCCATTAAACCTCTTCCTTTCCAATTCCTTTGAGTCCAAGCTTGTATCACTGGAAAAGTAGATCTTTTGTCCATAAAAAATCAACTAGGATAGACTCACATGTCCTAGTCCCTCCTGTAGAATATCTAGGCTAGGAGCCACCATTAGTTTCCCTTCAATCTCCACAGAAGGACTGAAAACCAAAGAAGAATCATAATTATCTCCCACAACCTATTTCCATGTCTTCCTAGTTTCTCTAGTAGAAACTCCTTCTATTGAATCTATCATCTTAGGGGGAAAATCTGAGAATGAGAGAGGGGTATTTTTAGAGAGGGGTGGGGAGGAAAATGGGCTAAAGAAGATTGGGAGGGGGAGGAGGGGATAGCATGTAGGTTAGCAGTTTTTAGAGAAGAAAATAGTGGAGGAAAGTCCGTCTCTATTTTATGGAACCCTATTCTAGGGCATCCAATGTAGGAGCGATGGAAAGAGGACAAGAGAAGTTTTTCAGAATGAAGGAAGGTGGATGTTTTGTGAAATAGCAAAGGAAACAGGAACATAACAGTAATAGGTAGAGTATTTAGAAGTGAGTTGGTGGAGTTGATAGATAGGGACATATGGAAGGGACGGAGGTGGACGGAGAGGTGGAGGGCTTCGGGGGAGGGCTACAGGTGGTTGTAGAAGGGAGGTGGGTCGAGGAGATTCTGGTGGCAGTAAGTTGTTGCCCAGCCTTGCTTTTATCACACACCAGTGACTTTTTTATTTTAATTAATAATTAATTTTAATTTTCCTAGTCACAGGTGCCTGTATGACTTAATTTTTCTAGTCACGGGTGTGACCCGTGACTTTACTAACTTTCCAAATTTTATTTTATTTTTTAGAACTAATTTTATTCATTTATTTTAAATATTCTCTCTTATATTTCAACTTATTTTCTCCCTAAAAATTTTATCTATGTTCATAAATTTTAAACTTTTCAATTCCTTCCTTACTAAACATCTCTAAATTTTGATATTTTTTAATTTTTAATTTCAACTTACTTATTTTATTCATTCATTATAAATGTTTTAACTTTTATTCTTTTACCTCTTTCACAAAATTTGATCCGCAATTACCCAATTCTATTTTTTCCCACAAAATTTTAAATTACATAATATTCATCTATACATTAGCCTTAGATAATATAACATATTTATAAACACTCCTTAACTTAGAATTAAGTGGGCATTATATTTATTTGGATTATAACTGCGCCATCTGCTAGTTTCAGTACTACAAGAAAATATTAATCTAATCTCAAAGGACGGGGGAGTACAGGAAAAGTTTCCGCTTTAAATACAATGCTTATAATTGGATGACTGAGTTTACACGATATAACTCATTTGCTACAGCATCAGTTAAATTGTGCAATAACATGAGCTTAAACTGGAGAAAAAGGGATGAGCTTTTGACCAAATAAGAAGAACACCAAGGAAAAAGGGGCTTTACTGAATGATCACCCGCTTTGCACCATCCAAGGTGTTTCTGAGTAGCATTGCAACAGTCATTGGACCCACACCACCAGGAACAGGGGTGATCCACCCGGCTACCTTGCTTGCATCCTTGAAGTCAACATCTCCCACTAGCCTATAACCTGACTTCTTACTTGGGTCATCAATGGCGTTTGTCCCTACATCTATAACTGCTGCACCAGGCTTAATCCAGCTGCCTTTGATCTGGGATTCAGGACACCTAAATGAACTATTCAAAGCCAAACAGCACCTTTCTATTTGAAATTAATGTAAAGGAAAGGATCCTTGAAAATTTTCTTAATTGACTAGGAAAAGTGAGAATAACCATCAGTTACCATCATTGCTTGTCCTGCTGCCGCAACAATGATGTCAGCTTCTCGTATGATATGTTCTGGATTGTCAGTACGCGAATGGACTATTGAAACCGTTGCATTTGCTTTTAGAAGCAGAAGTGAAACTGGTAATCCAACAATGTTGCTACGACCCACAACAACTGCCTTTTTGCCCTTTACAGTTATACCACTTCGTGATAGAAGTTCAAGACAACCCTGCATGATAGAAGAAACTGATCATCAGAGAGATGATCAGATAATTGCAAGAAAGCTTCCAAGTAAATTGTACTAGAAAGGTTTCAGAACCAAAAGCATTGCCTTTGGGGTGCACGGAAGGAAAAGAGGATCTCTGCCTTTCATAGCAAGCTTGCCAATGTTTAGAGGATGAAAACCATCTACATCCTTCTCAATGCTGATTTCACTCAAAACTTTCTCCTCATTTATATGCCTTGGCAAAGGTAGCTGAACCAGTATCCCTATTAACACAATTGACTGTTCAAAATAAAATGATGGACCACTGAGACAACCGAAGTACATGATTTTGCATGTTGTTATTTCTGTTAACATTTATGAAATAAAAAAAGTTATAGTCAATTTGTAAGTTACCCACCATGTACATCAGGGTTTGAATTTAACTCATGAACCATCCCAATGAGTTCAGCTTCAGACACTTGCTCAGGAAGGTCTATGTCAAAGGACTTGATCCCTACTTCAGCACATGCTTTTCTTTTCATATTCACATAGCTTTGGGAATCTTTCCTGCTGCCTACAATAACTACAGCTAACCCTGGAACCTAAAAAGAAATAAGGAGGTAAAGCATGAGAGGCTTACGAACTAATATAAGCATCTTATGACATTAACTCACCAGAAGTAGCAGATCTAATGAAGTGCATCAAGTCATGTTGAATATGCAAATCACAAAAGCTTCCATTTAGCACAAACAGGTTCCTTCTGTAAAACATCAAAGGATTGCTTTGATGTTTCACTTTCTAAATTTTCAGCAATCAGTTTCCATGAACATCATAAAGTTCCAAATACTATACTGCTTTCAAAAGCAACAGGGCGGATAAACTCAGAACAGATTCTTTTATCTAGTTCAATTATTTATTGAAATGCAACCCCGTTACAGATTGCACGCACAATTTACGGCCAGAAGAAAGCATCCAACTTTATAACTGCAACTGGAGTTGAAAGCAATGACCTTGCATATAATGGCATTCACATTATATCAAACAGCTACAGAGCGCCTGCTCTCTTGCAAAAAGAAGTCAACCAACTAAATTATATTTTGAAAAAAAGGAACGAAAACTGATAGTTCATATGGCTAATTCACTATACGAATCTTAAGAACTTCAATGCATGCACCTTCATCTGAAAGAGAGAGAAAGAAAGAGACGCAAGCATGGACCCAACAAACACCCCAACAGAACAACACGAATCCAAATTCAAAAAGAACTCGAGCATTTGTAAAATAAATCAAGAACACCCCTTTTCATTTCATTCACCTTTCTAAATAAAAGAAGAAGAAAAATGAAAGAGAACAGTCAGGTCAAACCATAGCAGGAAACTAACAAACTTCGGAGGAGACAAGTGCTACCAATAAAGTAGACCTGATAAGATAGTGAATAAAAAACCATAAAAGAGTCGAGAAACATAAGTAATGACCTTGCCGTACTTTTCGGAGAGCTCACGAACTTCGTCTGTGATCTCAGATCGGATTGTCTGAGCAATGGCCTTTCCGTCGATTAAATTGGCCTTGTGGCTAGATGGTGACGCCATTTTGAGAGATATGTGTTGCTGGACTTCTCCGGTGGTTTAGTTGCCTCCGTACATATTTTGGATTGGGTAAACGGTGCGCAATGCGCATTACCAAAGTTGCATGACATCTTGGTGATGCTGAGGCCTGACTCCTTCTGCGATGAACACGTAGACTTTTATTTCACCTATACTCTCCTTTTCTTTCAGCTGTCTTGTTCTAAAATTTCTTCCATATTTTATTTCTGAATTATTTTACAATAATATCCATATTTTACAGAAATAAGTTTGTTTCTTCTTTTTGGTACATAGACAAGTTTGTTGTGTCAAGATTCTCCATTTGATTCAACTTATGTTTCTATCGTAGATTTTAAATTTTATTTTCTGCTTTTAATTTTTGTTTTAATTAAAAAAACTGTTTGGTTGAAATTTCTAATATAAAAATTGAAAACAAAAAACTGCTTGGTTAATATTTGTAATAAAAGATTAAAAACAAAAACATATTTGAGTTTATCATCATATTCCTATTTGTGTAGTTATACTCTTATATTAATAATTTTAATATAATATATTATGTTTTAAGGTTAATTAATTCTCGTTATATCTAGAAATAAAATATATGAAAATTAATATAATTTAAAAATGTGCACATTAATTATATATAATAAAATTATATAAATTAGAAAATTACATTAAGTTATTCTAATCAATAAAAGATGTTCATCATATTATAATTCTTCAAAATATAATGGTACTATATTACAATTCTTCAAAACATAATGATACTATCATTTACACACACAAAAAAACACAAATTAATTAAAAATATTATAATCATTTCATATTTGTCTAACAATTTTATTTCGCTTCTAAGATATACTTCGAAGTTGTACTAGAGTGATATTATACTTTACTTGAAAAATTACATCTTCAATCTCACTTTCCCTAATTTGTTCTTCATTTTCAGCACAACTATCAAATAATTCATCATTTTATCCATGCATTCTAACATAATTGTGCATAACACAATAAGCAATAACATTGTATTTTTGTCTCTTCATATCAAAACTTGACATGTTTTTAAGTATAGGAAATCTTGCTTTTAGAATGCCATAATATCTTTCAATAACATTTCTTAATTAAGAATATCTACAGTTAAACAATTCATGTGGACCTTGAGGTCTTCCTCTTTCTTTATAATCTTGCAAATGGTATCTCTCACCTTAGTATAGTGAAAGAAATCTAGGCATATTTGTGTAACCTAAATCAACCAAATAGAATTTACCTAAGATATGAAGAACATAATATTAACAAAAAGATATTAAAATTAATCATAATTACTATGTTTATTTAAAATACTATAATACCTTGTGGAGACATAGAAAATTTGCTCACTGAATTTGTCATTGTTTCTAAAAGAACTCGAGAGTCATTTGCAATACGTTCTCATCCAACCATTAAATATATAAAATGCATGTGAAATAAGCAATAATACATAATATTTTGGGTTAGACTAATTCTTTTACCCTTGTATGGTATTTGTTCATCAGTTAGAAAATGTACACCAATATGTGTACCATCTATTGCTCCTATACAATCCTAAAAAAATAAAACTATACTATTAAAATAATTATTAACGATGATGACATAATTAAAATAGTAATTAAATATATAAATGTCCCTGAAAATATGGAATTTTTTTTGAATTATATTGAATCTCAAGAGGTGTATTGGTAAAAGATGGTGGAGTAATGACTTTTTTTGCAAGATGATTAACTGCATATAAGACGTTGCAAAAGTACTTTGAAATTGTCCAAGTCGAATGATAAAAGCATTCTGTATTAACTCTAGTTGTCTCACTATGCCCTTTATTTATCAAGAAAATGGCTATTTATTCCTCCACAATCAAATGATTTGTTGCCTTAAAGCCTCCTAAACTATTCAACTTATCATATAAGCTCAAGAAGATTATCTTGCTTATTCATAGGTTTTCATAAATCCTTGTAAGATTTTCGTTCTAGAGTTCTAATATCCAATAATGACTTGATAAAGCAGAAGTTCTACATGGTTGCTTTTGTAAATAAAAATATTTGTTCTCTCCCCAGTTAGAGAAATAATGATTACCTTCTTCAGCTCATCATCAAAATCTGATTTGAAATCTGATAAGGAAACCATGTATTTACAATGCCAACATTAAATAATTAATAAAATATTTAGTCAAAAGGTTCAAATATAAACAAAATGTTTATACAAAATATAGACTTAAAATATTTATACAAAATTTAGATTTAACATTAAGTCAAACATTCATACAAGGCACAAATTGAAAATGTTCAGACTATAGAATAGTGCTTAATATAGAAGTATCAAATTAATAAGAGAAGAGCTCAGATGGAAATTAAAATGAAATTCAATTAATCTCTATAACAATATCCACAATTATGCTTAAAACTTATCTAAGTCTTCACGCTTCTACTACGCACTATGATTCCTAAAAATTGCATAAAGTTGAAAACACATACCAACTAGGTAAAATTTTTATTAAAAAATACAAAACTACATCGTTTATATACTATATGCCACCAAGCCTATATGGTGTAATCAATTTCTATAGAACACCTATTAAAGAAAGAAGTCATGAAAATGTAATATTTCATAATAATCAAACCAAATGCAACTTTATAGTGCCAACTAACATGTAAGTCATATACATCTCTAAGGTGAGTATATGTTTATTAGTTATTTCCAATACTAGGTGAACTTTACTACTTATTGTGATTACATGTATACTCCAGTCTAAATTGAAGTGGAGCCTTCACAATTCATAAAGAAAATTGGCGGACCCCAGAAGACAAGGAGAATGGTAGAAAATTTTGTTATATTCCACCCATCATTGATCTTTCCTACGAAGAACTGGGCTTAAAGTTGATCAACTTTGCTAGGTTACGATATGTTATGATGGAATTTAGAGTAGTTACTTTGAGCTGCACAGATGGATTCTCGTCCCTAATTGAACAGCTTTGAGTGCAACATTTGGTGTATAAAGAAAGTAGTGAAGCACTGGTCATAAATTGTCACATGTTGCTTCATTACATACCCAAAGAGACACTTCCTCGTATTCCTAGTACAAACTCGAATCTTTACTCTTTCGAATCATCTTCTTCATCTTGCTCTTCCTTATCTATGCCATTGGTTCGAACCATACTTTTGAAACCACTTAGGAGTTTAGGCCTAACAATATTTCTATTAGTAGATGAAGATGCAGATTTAACATAAAACAATTTGGTGTGTAGATTGAGGTTGGCTTTTAATTACGTATGGATACCTTATGACACTGTGGATACATTTCCTCCAAAGGGAAGTAAGCAGAGGTATTGGTGTGAAGCTGATATATGTTGGAAAATTGAAATTTTTGTAGCACACAAAGGTCTTTAAAAGGTTGAGAGGTTTGAGCCCAAGAACAGGTGGGTTCAAAAGATGAGGAATGCCAACTTTCGAGACATTTCTTTTAGTGAAGATGCATTTTCTAAAGTTAAGACCATGCTTGATGAGCATGCAGCTGGGTGGGGATTGAAGAAAGAAGATGACAAAAGCTCAGATGTGATGTAAGCGAGACCATGGACAATCAAGCAAGTCCAGGCAGAGAGCTAGTCATACCAGAATGGGCCACGACCAAAGCTAGGGCCAAGAGATTTAAAGAGGCTCTTCGTATGCATGTGGGCTTTTATATTGAGAAGATGACGAACTCCGAGCCTATTGGAGGAGAGTTTAATGGAATTGAGCCCAAAC
>JANIPN010000009.1:33779076-33789177 GCA_027478595.1 Erythroxylum anguifugum
TGCCTTAATCCTCTAATCATGCTTAATTAAACAAAATAATAAAAATAAAATAAAATAAGAATTCGGGGCTAACAATTTAGGTTAGAATAGTGTTAGTTTGTTAATTATTTATGTTTTAAGTATTTTATAGGTTTGTACAAGTCTTTGAGCTTAAATATTATATTTTTGAGGTATCTTGATGTGTTTGTTAGTATTTTAAGGTCAACATCGAAGAACGGAGGAGTTTCAGAGACATTCGGGCCAAAACAATGACTCACGATCGTGGCACGTCAGGCCACGATCATGACAAAAGCACCAGAGTTGGCCCAGGATCGTGGGCTACATGCCACGAACGTGGCTGAAGCCCGAGGAATGGCCCACGATCGTGGCCTGCGTTGGGCAGACGCGTAGACACTCACGAAAGTCAAGTTTTGAGGGACTTTTTGGATCTTTCGAACCTTGGAAAAGCCCTAGGGTTACCCAAAACACAAGAGGATATAAAAAGGACAAAAAAAAGGAAGAAAAAGAGCTTTTGCATCAACCACCTTGAGAAACACTAGAGAGAGATCATCGAGAGATAGAGGAAGAGAAGAGGAGAAGAAGCTAACACGAAGAAATTCTTGGATCAGGAGGTTTCCCGACATCGCTGTCTCTCATCATCCATTTTAGATTATATTTTCTGTTATTTTAAGTTTTATTATTGTATATAATTGGATTGAACAGTTGATGATAGGATCTAGAATGTAAAGGATATTCTAAGCTCATCTTCGGAATTTTATTCTTGAATTAATGAGAATCTGATTGTTTATGTGTTTATTGGATATTAATGTGGTTATTCTTCTATTGCATAATTCGATAATAAATTGAGAGGGTGAATCGAATGAAAAATGATTAAATTGGACTCACAAGAGTTAAGTGATTTAATAGAAACCAGAATTGAATCAGACTGATAAATTGTGCAAAGAGAGATCTTGCATTGATAGTTTATTAGAGAACTTCAAAACTAATTAGGGTGTTGGATAGGTTGTGAATTGAGAGATTGCAACCTCCATAATCTGATTAGGGTTAATGGTTATAACTCGAGAGAGTAATCACCCTAGGATAGTCTAGAACTAACAATATAATAATTCATAATCAGTTAGGTTAACATTAAGGATAGGTAAAATTCCCTTTCTTTCAATTGGTAATTTCCTTCGGTTGATTCTTGGGTGTGTTGCAACTTGCTTAATAACTAGTATCTTTGTGTTTGATTCTTAATTTGATTAATTGAATTAAATTCTCATATTAGTTTCGTTGCATCTTGAATTTCTGTTATTTGTTTTTGGCCTTATATTTTAGGGTTAGATTAGTTCCCTCTCGTGGGATTGATACCTTTGGTATTATGCTAACGAACCGGATGCTTACGAATTATCGAGGGTTAATAATTAAAACTTACCCATAACCAAACCTCAATTAAGATACATGCAATCATAATCCACAAAGAGACAAATCGAGATGCTAGCAACCGTGAAATCACAACCCACAATCGCATGAAGGAGACCTTAACCTAAGCATTGTATCTTGCCAAAATTGCCATACATCTTGCTGGAATTGTAAAGTATTCTATTGAATTTGAATATTGTTAGCAACCATAACATTAAGTAATTCTCGTATGATCACTCCAACATGGTTATTGGATTAAGAATATGAGTTATGGGGAAAACTATTACCTTCATATATATATATATATATACATGTTTGGAGTGATCATACGAGAATTAATTAATGTTATGGTTGCTAATATATATATATATATATAACACTAAACACTAAACAAAAAGCGAAAAGATCAGGAAATAACTAAAAAGAAGCTATTCATAAACAAATATGTGCACAACACCAATTGAAATAAAAAATAAAAATAAAACACAACACTCCCTAGTAACGACGTCAAAATTGGTAGCACGTCGTAAAAATATACAAAATAACTAGACTTAAAACTATAGCTAGTGATGAGTCTAGGTCGATTCCACATAAAATGTGTGTAAAGCTTTTCAAATGAAAATAATTGGTGTTTAGGTTAAGGGGTTTATTTGTTTATTGAATAAGAAAATAAAATTAAACTAAACTAATGAAAACAAATTAAAGAAAACATTAAAAAAATTATGAATAAGTTAGGGACTTGGTCACCGATTCAATCTCGACCTACATACAATTAATCATAATTCATTGAGTTGTTATTCTCATATATCTCCTAGAAGCTATTAATCGTAGGTTAACAATAAGCTCTGTCAACCCTAGTTTTCCCTTACGTTATGTTTAAGTAAAACAAGCTCTTTAATCAAGCCTAGCTAGAACAAACTTTCTAGATTTAATTGGCCAACCGCATTATGAGTTAGCAAAACAGACTAATGAAGGAAACAACTACATAAGCTTGGTTCATTTAACCTAGGTTACGTTATCCCTAATGATTCAAAACCATTAGTATCTACAAACAATTCTCAACATAACAATTACATATTATATTGAAGATTCTAGCAATGAGTTTGTAATAAGACAATCTAATAGAACAATAAGATTATCTTTACAAAATACCCAAAAAATAAACATAGGATAACATAATCAATTCCTAAGAGAGAGAGAACAACAAACATAATAAGAGATATGCTTAATTGGGTTCTTCGACATCGATATCACCTCCGAACCAATGGCAGGAAACTTAGCCTTCCATAGGTCTCCAAAAGATGAGAGATTTCTCCTTTCTCTTTTTCAAAAACCAAGACCTCCACTCCTCAAAACGATTTAGAAAATTATTCCTTACATTTCTATTGTTAAAACATTCTTTTTATACTAAAAACTAGGGTTTTGGGTGAGGTGGAAAAATGTCACGGGTTTTTGGGGGTTTGGCTGGTTATCGACTAAGAAAATAAAGTGAAACTAAACTAATGAAGACAAATTAAAGAAACCATTGAAAAGTGATGAATTTATTAGGGACCCAGTCATTGGTTTAATCTCATCCTACACTTAATTAATCATACTTCATTGAATTGTTATCCTTATACCTCTCCTAGCAACTATTAATCGTAGGCTAGCAACAAGTTCCATTAACCCTGATTTTCTGTTAGTTCATGTTTAATTAATAAGAGCTCGTTAATTAAACCTAGTTATCGAACAACCTAGAACAAACTCTTTAGGTTTAATTGGACAGCCACATTACGAGTTAGCAAAACAACTTAATCGAGGAAACAACCACACAAGCTCGGGTTATTTAACCTACGCTATGTTATCCCTAATAATTAAAAACCATTAGTTGCCACAAATGATTTGAAAAAACAATGATTACGTATTGTATTTGATTCTAGCAATGGGTCACACATAAAAACAGTCAAATAGAGCATTCAATCATTCTTACACAATACCCAATTCAATAAACATAAGATAACATAATCAATTCCTGAAAGAGAAAGAACAAAAAAAAAACAATGAAAGAAATGGTTAACCGAGTTCTTCGGTATCGATGTCACCTCCGAACCGGTGTCAAGAGGTATAGCTCTCCATCTTCTCTATGGGTCTCCAAAGAAATGGAGCATTACCTTTCTTCTCTTCAAAATCGAGAGCTCATACCCTTAAAATGCTTCTCCCAAGCAAAACATATTGTCTATCGTCGTATAATGCTATTTTTATAGTAAAAACTTAGGGTTCAGATGAGCTAGCTAAGTGTAATGTGCATGAGAGGTGTCTCACACCCATGACAATTTGGTTGTATTTTCGTGAGTTAATGCCCCAATACCTCACATGTTCTTCATTTTTATGCTTTTTCTTGTCTCTTATTCCTTTAATCTTCTTCTTCTTGCTCCATAAAGACAAGTGAGTGTGAATCTAAAGGAGACGGTTCAAATATAATACTTTCAACTCACTTATCTCCCACGCTTCCAAAAAACCAAATAGAAAGTAAAGTGAATGTCTTAAGCATTTCATAACATTAATCACTAAGTGTTTTGGAATAAATGTATAATCAATTAAGCATATATCAATTTTCATCACACTTAGTTTTTGACCGTCCTTGGGTAAAACATGAATTTCAAAGTCACAAACCCAAAACATTTACTCATTTTCCATATTTCCCAAGAATAAATAGTCATAAGCAAAGATGAATAATGTTAAAAAATGTTGGCCCCTGAAAAATTTCTTATTATTTTATTGAGTTAAGCATGATTTGAATAAATTATGAGGTCTTAATAGATTAAATTTTTTTCTTTTTTGGAGTTAATTAGTGTGTAAATGTTAGTAGGATTTATTTCATGGGTTAGTTGAATTAAAAGTGGTAAGAATGCATAAAGGGCACTTTTGGTATGTCACTTAAGCATTAAAGTTATAAAGCATTAAAGGAAGGGTAAAATGGACATTTTACAACCATTAAGGGTAAAAAGGGAAGAGGAATTGTTGTCTTGTAATTGAAGAAGAGAGAAAGCGTGAGTGAGGGAAGAAGAGAGAAAAATCCGAAGAGAAGAAGAGAAGGAGAGAAAAGAAGAGAAAACTAAGCTAGGTTTCATCTTTTCTAAGCTTTCTAGAGAGATTTTGAGGGTGCTCAAGAAGAGAAAAAGGTAGAAGAAGAGAAGAGCTTTCATTAGAGACAAGAAACTCTTCATTTGGTGAAGATTCAAGGTAAGGTCTTACTTAATCTTTTGGATTTTTAGAAGGGTTTTAGTTCAAGAAGCTTAGGAAATGCATGGGTTTAAGTATTCTATAATAAATTTTAATGAATATGTTTCTTTGGGTTCTCAGTTGATACTCCTATTAAAAGGAAATTTTGCCATTGTTAAAGGAAATCAAGAAAGGCAAGAGGGGCAAGAGGAGAGGCACATTTGAGCAAGTATTTAACTAAGGAAATCAAAGTGGATTACAAGTTTATAATTGAATTAATGAGCCACTAATGTTTTCTTTTGAATCAAGAGAATAAAATGATTTCAATTTCTTAATAAATGATACATTTATTACTTTTGAATGATTTTAGAAATTTTTATATGTTTGGTATATGAATTTGGTTGGCAAATTGTGAAATGATGACGGAAATGTGTTTGAAATATTACATGCTTATGAAAATCATGTTTTCTAATTGTGCCATTTGGGCAATCTGTTTTCAAGTCATGAAATACATGTTATATGGGTTGTGGTGATCCATTATGTTTTTGTGAAGTGCACTTTGACTCGATTATATGCTTCTCCAGCTTGCCCGCTAGTGGCACGGAGTTCCTTTACGGACTCCCTCGTGTTTACGACTATGCAAAACCATTATGTGGGATTGCGATAGTACGTTATGTTTACAACTACACAAGACCATTATGTGAGAATGTGTTAGTACGTTCTGTTTATGGACCTACCCAAACCATTCTGAATTTCTTATGTGTTTATGACTGGATGACAATTTGATGCATATGTGACTTATGTGTTTATGATATGTGTTGACAAGTTGAGAATTTGGAAAATATGTGTTTTATGGATTTGATACAAAATTTCCATGACTTTGAGGAATTATAATGGTTTTGCTTGCTATGGATTATAAATTTATTATCCACGAGCTTTTAAACTCACCCCTATTCCTCCCTATCCCTAGGTGACGAGCAAGAGATCGAATGATCGAGAGTTAAGGCATCACTTCGAATTTGCATGTTTTGTTTTGTTTTTGAAGTTGTCGAATTTGCATGTTTTGTTTTGTTTTTGAAGTTATTTTATATAAAAACAAGGCTTTAGTCGCATTTCAAGTATTATTTGTTCAAGTATCTTTTGTATTTTGGGATTTTGCAAAATGACGTATTGTAGCTCGAAATGCCCATTAAAGCTTTGCCAACTCTTATCTTTTGACGTTAATGAAATATGATTGCGTTTTGCTCATGACCTTCCAAGTTGTAGATTGTTTTTCATAAGGGTAAATTTTTTATTGTGACTTCAGGAGAAAAACTGTATTAATCTAGGCTGAATTAGACAAAGTTGTCTTCTTGGAAGTTGTAGCTTATCTTTCTAGCTTTCTAACAATATAAAGTATGAAAATTTTCGATATCGGAGTTGAGTGATATGTTCTTTAATAGTTAGTAATGTTGCATAGGATGTATAAGGGACAACTATAGTAAATGATGAGAATTAGTTGTAGTGATGAATCAAATGAGTAAAGATTAGAGAGTTCAATGAAACAAAATTGGTAATTGAATTGATATGAAGTGATATCGCACTAGAAGAATTGAATTCGGAAAGATTATGAGTGAAAGTGATGTTAGAATGGATGTATGAACCATTGGAGATGTTTTGGAGGGAGTTTTGTCTCACCTATGTTCGTTAGATGGACTTTAGGTCTGCTAAACAGACCTTCTCAGGTTTGGAAATGTCCCCAGCCTCATCCATGTCCATTAAACGGAAATTAGGTCCGTTAAACTGACCTTCACGAGGCTAGAAAACACTCCAAACCCCGTGTATGTCCATTAGGTGACCGACATACAATGTACACTTTCGAAAATTTGCATTTTTGACCCTTTAAATGGGAAAATCTCTCTTCTAAGTCTTCACGAAAGTTGTAGATCTAGACGCTCTTTGAAACATTCCTAGAATGACCTTCGTCTAACATCTCTATTGAAAGTTATGCCAATTGTCCCAAAATAGGTATAGTATGATTGAGGACATAAACATAAGAATGGATTGTCTTATATCAATTGACCGAATAGGAAATTTTTTAGGATGGTATGAGAATGAAGATGAACTGACGATGACTAATGAAGTTTCATTGAAATAACCCTTCAGGGTGATACGCTCACATCTTATTATTTCAGATGTTGGGCTCTAAAAACGGGGTCCAACATTTATGGTATCAGAGCGACTAAGTTTAGGGGTATCCTAGGTATGAAGTGGGTAGTTTTCAATTATGAAATGAACATGCATTGTTTTAAATGAACAACGTGCATTGTTTTACATGATTCGAAATTGTTTTACAAGAATCATGAACTAAAGATTTTTAAATGTTTTAAATTAAAGGAGTGATTATGCCACCTCGAAAGAGAACTCGAGGAGCTAGGACTCGATCTTGCTCCCATCGAGGAAGTATAGATGAATCGTATGTTCTGCAAGACACGGAAACACACTCAGATCCTGACTCTGAGGCACCTAGTGTGCAACATAAAGTGCCATCGCCTCCTGCTCTTATGCCCCAAGTAAACCCTATGGATCCGCATTTCTTTCAAGCCTTTGCCCAAGCTTTCATGTATACCATGGACCAAGTGTCACAAGTTCCGGTGCCAGCGCCAGTGGAGAGTAGCAGAAAGTATGATAAGCTCTGCAAATATGAAGTTGTAGATTTTAATGGTACTACAAATTCAGAAGTGGCTGAAGCATGGTTGAAGAGGACCGGGAGAGTCCTGATTCAGATGAAGTGCTCTGATGAAGAGAAACTGGACTATACAGTTTGCTTGCTATAGAAGAATGCGCTCCATTGGTGGGAGCCAGTGCCCCACAGTCAGGTCATACTACCGGTATTGACATGGAGAGACTTTTTGGAAGCTTTCAGGAGGAAGTACTTCTCGAGGATCTATGTCCAAGAGAAGGCCAGAGAATTTCTAAATCTCACACAGAGGGACATGAATGTGAGTGAGTATGAGCTGAAGTTCACCCAGCTTTCATAGTATGTGGTCAACATTGTTGCGAATGAGGAGGATAAGTGTCGCAAGTTTGAGGGAGGACTTCATTTGGGGATAAAGGAGAAGGTGTTGATCCATAACTTTTGTGATTACCAGCTGTTGGATACTGCGCTCTAAGCGGAGAAATTGGAGAATATAAAATACGAAGTGAATAAGAAAAGGAAGAACCGGGAACAGTCTTCAAAGGAGGGAATGAGTGCTCCAATGCCTGAGAGAAATATGAGGAGTTTCCACACAAAGAGTGAAGTGGGAAGTAGTGGCTCTGCCAAAAACAAGCAAGCCAAGGCAGCTTCAGTGTAGGCCTCCACTGTAGGAGGAAATAGAAGGATGGAGAGGAGTAACTACACAAAACCACAGTGTGAGCATTGTGGGAAATTTCATAGAGGAGAGTGCTTCAAGTTACTTGGAGCATATTTTCTATACGGAGAGAAGGGATATATGGTCAGGGAATTTCCCCAGACACTGAGGCAGGATGGGTCGTAGATGCAAGCCCCAAAGAGAGCTAAACAGCAAGAACCAAGCCAGCCTCTAAGGTGGGAAGTTCTGGAGCGGTAAGAAAGGTTATTCCTTCAGGAAGGCCAACGAATCAGGCACAGGCAAGGGTGTTTGCCATGACTAGAGAGGAAGCTGCAGCCGCACCTGAAGTTGTCACGGGTATGACTCAATATTTAATTATGAAGTATATGTCTTGATTGATTATGGCTCCACGCATTCATTTGTTTTCGCAGGCATGATTTTACATGATGTTAATCTGGTGCCATTAGATAATCTATTGATTCTTAGTACTCCCTTAGGGAGAAAGGTGATAATAAATCAAGCATATAGAGACTGTGAACTTTTTATTGATGGTGCCAGATTGGTAGTGGACTTATTGCCCTTAGATTTGAAAGTCCTATATGTGATACTGGGAATGGATGCCACAGAGAAATATTGCACAAAGTTAGATTGTAGTCTCAAGGAGGTAGAGTTTGATCTTGGCAATGGTAAGAAGGTGATTTTTAGAGGAGACCAAAGAGCACCATCTCCCAGAATTGTTTCAACTTTGCTAGCTGACAGGATGATGAGAAAAGGTATGAAGCCTGCGTGGCACACGTCGTGGACACTGATGTGAATGAATGGAAGTTAGGGGATTTTCTGATTGTGAGAAAATTTTTAGACGTGTTTCCAGAAGAGTTACCTGGTTTGCCATTGGTGAGGGAATCGAGTTTGCCATCTACTTGATTCCCAGTACCGCACCCATTTTTATACCACCGTATAAAATAGCTCCAGTTGAACTTAAGGAACTGAAGGAACAGTTGGAAGAACTGTTAGAGAAGGGGTACATAAGGCCAACTTCGTCACTATAGGGGGCGTCTGTTCTGTTTGTTAAGAAGAAGGATGGAACATAGCGCATGTGCATTGATTACCGGAGACTTAGCAAGGTAACTATTAAGAACAAGTATCCTCTGCCCCAGATTGATGATCTATTTGACCAGTTGTAGGGAGCAAAGGTCTTCTCTAAGATTGATCTGAGGTCAAGCTATCATCAGCTCAGAATTAGGGAGTCTGATGTAAGCAAGACAACCTTTAGGACTTGTTATGGGCATTACAAGCTCCTAGTTAGGCCATTTGGACTGACCAACGCTCTGGCTGCATTTATGGATCTTATGAATAGGGTCTTCAAGAAGTATTTGGATCAATTTGTTATAGTATTCATCGATGAAATTCTGGTCTATTCCAAGAGTGAAGAGGAACATGAGGAACACCTCAGAATAATGTTGCAAACATTGAGGGAAAAGGAACTTTATGCTAAGTTCAACAAGTATGAGTTTTGGCTTCATAGGGTGGTATTCCTTGGGCATGTAATTTTCGAGGATGGGATACATATTGATCCGATAAAAGTTAAAGCAGTGGTAAAGTGGCATGCACTGAAGACATTAGTAGAAGTGAGAAGTTTTCTGGGTTTGGTAGGGTATTATAGGAGATTTGTTGAAGGATTTTCTATGATAGCTGCTCCGATGACCTTGTTATTGAGGAAGAATCAGAAGCTTATATGGAGTGATGAATGCTAGAAGAGCTTTGAGGAGCTTAAGCACAAATTGACAAGTGCTCCAATTTTGACTTTGCCCACGGGAGATGAGGGTTATACAGTTTACAGTGATGCTTCAAGGAAGGGTTTGGGTTGTGTGTTGATGCAAGGAGACAAGGTAATAGCTTATGCCTCACGGCAGCTAAAGCCTTATGAATTGAATTACCCGTGTTGGGCTCCGAACCTTTCTTGGAAGTTAGAACTGTTGTATGTGATATGTTGGAAGTTAAAACTGGAAAATGTATAGGGTCATTGAGCATGGTTGATTGGACCAAATTTATACTATAAATTAGGCCTGTTTTCTTTAATAATTATGCATTTGTTGACTCCTGATTTGTGATTTTTATGCTTAATTTGGTTCCTCGCATCGAGTTTTTATAATCTGCAAATTGCCAG
>JANIPN010000009.1:33834238-33848763 GCA_027478595.1 Erythroxylum anguifugum
AGCAAAAATTGCTAAAAATCGCCCCCGTCGCCGCGGCAAAATCGCCAATTGCCGCGGCAAAACCGCCCATCGCCGCGGCAAGAGGTCGCCTCGCCGCGGCAAAGCGCTCGCTTGCCGCGGCGGGCGATGCCGCCTACGCCGTGGCGAGCACCCGGACTCGCCGCGGCACGCGACCCGGCGGATTTCAACCAATCCGCCGCGGCGTGTTCTTGAGCTCGCCGCGGCGTCAAATCGAAGAACGCCCAAAAACCCAGATTTTTCTGCAGATTTTTGACATAAACTTACCCAAATCGGTTTCCAAGCTTTCCTAAACACTAGATCGACACTTCTACCTCATTTCTAGACTCAAACCAAGCCACAATCATCAACAAACACAACAAAATCACAAACCCTAGCCCAAACGACGTTTCCGACACCCACAACCCAATCCAAACTCATTCAATCCTCATTTCAGTTGTTAACAACACTCAATCAAGCTCAATCAACCATAATAAAAGCAGAGGAACAGATTACAACTTACTTGGAAGCTCAAATCTCCCAATCTTGCAAACTCTCTTCTCTTCTTCTTCCTCCCCCATCGACGGCTTCCCCTTTTTCTTTTTAACAAAACCCTAACTTCTTCTTTTTATACTCTTTCTTAAATGTGCAATGTCCATTTTGCCCTCCACTTTAGCCTTATAACTTATACCCTTAAGTGTCATGCCCAATTTGCCCTTATACAAATCTGGCAACATGAATGTTTCATAACAGTCCTATTAAACTCAACATTTTAATTAGTTCCAAAATTAGTCCGTCAATTCTCATAATTCATTTAAATTAAGCTTAATAAAAATCCAACCAAAATAAATCATGCTTAATTCATCATGAAAAAGTTCGGGGTCCAACACTTTTGATGTTATATTATAATTTAAAGGATTAGATTTTATTATGAAGGAATATGTAAACTTTGATTATTTAAGTGATCTTGATAAAAGAAATTTTACCATACATTAAATGTTAACCTTATTAGCAAGGTTGTAAGTTGGCTTTTAAAGTTATAACCAGTTATGGCTATATTAACAAAGCAAAATATATGGCCACCATATAAGTTGGTAAAGAAATGGTATGGTTGAAACTAGTTTTGAAAGAATTCGAACACAATAATAAAAAGTTCCATTATTTTCTAATAATTACAATGTCTTGCAAAGAATCTAGACTTTCATTCAAAAACCAAACACATGTGTGTTCAATTTCACTTTATTCATAAGAAAATGGGGGAAAATTATGGGTATATAAAAAGTGTACACCAAAGAGAATATACCTCTTCACAAAGCAGTATATAAAGACAAACAATCTCAATTTACAAAATTTATTATGGTATTAGAGCCCCCATCTAGTTTGATATACTAGTTTTTTTTTTTCAATATAACACTTTTCTCACAAAGATATAATATGTCCCTTTAACACAAACAAAGCACCTACCATGACTAATTATAATTCATCTACTCTATTAATAGTTTAACGACAAATCTAAAAACAAATAGTTTAACGGCAAATCTGAAATTTTGGAAGAGTTAGGGTAGTTTAATAAATTAGAAAATTTTTAAAGTTTATTATTATTATTTTAGTTTAATTATTTTATTATTATTCAGGTGTTGGCGATAAATCTGAAGGAACACATGATTAACTAGGAATTTGGAGCTTTGCAAAGTTCAAGTAAGGGAATTAATTAGAATGTACCTTATTTTGTGTTTTTATGTGAAAATTCGATTTTTAGGATTTTGTATGAATTTGAGAAATTAAAGTATCTTATTATATGAATTTTGTGTAAATAGTGAAAAAATGCAAATTGTGTGGTGGATGATATTTAAATATGTTCTATTTTGTGAAACTTTGCGTAAAAATAAATACATTATGTTTATTGAGTGAATTTATGGAAATATAATGCCTTTTCGTATGCGTTTTGTGAAACTTCTAATAAATGTGATTTTGAGTGAGTTAGATGACTTGAAAATATTGTGTTATATAAAATCTATGTGATTTGTGATTTATCTAAATTTATTGTGAATTACGGATGAGAATATGATAATTAAACAAATTTTGGTTGTATGGAAATTTGTATACGATGTGTGGTGAATTTTGTGATGAGATGCAATGATGAAAGAAGATGATATGACATGATGATGTTGAATTTATGGATTATCAAGAGAATAAAATGAAAATGTGGTTAGCGGCTTGCCTAAGTAGATTTATATATGATGGTCTTGATATTTATACAATAAGATTGAGATTGATCATTAGAGACATGTAGAGATATTCCAGGAGTGGGGATATCCTTAGTGATTTATTTTAGTATTCCAAGAGTGGGGATACCCAGGATACTTCCAAGAGTGGGAAGTGTCCTGTATGATTTATTTAATGAGACCCAGTATTCTAGGAATGGGAATGCCCAGGATATTTCCAGGAGTGGGAGGTGTCCTGCGTGGTCTGTTTACCGGCAAACCATTAGATATAAGTCTACTAGGTTAAGTGAGGCTCTAAAAGATTAAGAAAAGAATTAAATAAAAATTTTAGGATAGAAGCATGGATTAAGAATAATAAATAAGCTCAATAAATGAGAAATTGTGATATGAATTGCAATGCGATGCTATGTATGTTTCTTTTGAATTTATATGTATTGTGTATTGTATAACGGGTACATTCTAGTTACCCTTTATTAAGTTGGCAGCTCATTTCTTGCCCGTTATTTTTTTTCACAGGAACAAATCTTAGATTTTGAAGCAGGTTGGAGTGTTGCATTAAATGGTATCAGAGCGGGTCTACGTTCCTAAGGTAAGGAGGTGTACTAATTATGAAGTCGTTTATTTTGTAGGATGGCATCCAATAATGTGACTGCTGGCCAATAAGAGGATAAGGAAGAGCCTATTAATTCTATACATGTCTTGAATTTAGCAAGACAGGCAGATGTTAGGGTAGATCAAATGTAAGTGGAAGCAAATCAGGGTCCTACGAGAGTGGGGGATGTTGGGGCAGATCAAGTGCAAGTGGAAGCAGACCAGGGTCCTACGGGAGTGGGGGTAGAATCGACTGTGCCAGTTGGTAGGGATCCCATAGCTAAGATACCGCCCCAATATATGCAGGTTATTCAAGTGGTACTACAAGCCCAGGCCCAGTTCCAACCCCAGGTGCAGATGCAGGCTGCTGCATAGGCTTAAGCATAGACACCACCACCAGCTCCAGTAGTGCCTGAGATTGATCGCAATTTTGAAAGGCTTAGAAAATTGGGGACTACGTAGTTTAAAGGTACTACAGACCCTGAGGAGGGAGAAATGTGGTGGGAATAGACTGAGGAAGTTTTAGATAGATTGAAATGTAGTTTAGAGAATCATCTGCAGTTCATCACATCATTATTTCAAGTACCTGCACGGATTTGGTGGCGATCAATTTAGAGGTCATTTGAACCTGAAGTAGTGACTTGGGATGAGTTTAGAAGAGAATTTGATGATAAATAACAACCACCAATTTACAGAGATCGCAAGAAAATGGAATTTATTAATTTGAAACAAACTGAGGAGATGTCTGTTGCTGATTATGAGGTGCGGTTTGCTACATTGTAAAGGTATGCACCTGAGGCTGTGGCAACACCAAGGGATCGACGTTATCGTTTTGAATCTGGATTATGCACAAAGATCAAATTAAGGCTTGGCCCAGCAACTATAGATTTCAAGAAGATGTTGGATACTAGACTTAGAGTGAAGGGAGTCTTAAACAAAGAGAAGAGGATGTAGGAGATGAAGATGAAGAGGAAGCAAACTTATTATAGTGGGGAGTCAAGTCAACCTACTAAGAGGACATCAGGCTATTAAGGTTCGACTGGAAGAAACAATTATCAAAAGGGTGGTTAAATATTTAGAGGAGGTAGTTCTAACTCTAACTTTAACAAATCTAAGGGTTTCAGAAGAGGGTATGGGAGTTACAGTTCTTTTAGCTAGCCATCTGTTGGGTCTGGCAGGGGACCAAATCACAGCATGGGGGATCTTTTGGAAGAGGAGGTAATTCAAGTCGTGGCTGTCAGACTTGTGGGAGGTACCATTTAGGGCCTTGATGGGGACCTAGTGGAGATAACAGGGTATGCTTTGTATACAGAGGCAGGGGGCATTTCAAGAGAGATTGCCCTTCTTTGGGAGATACAGAGGCCATGACTGGAGGTTTTAGTCAGGCACAAAGTAGTACTGGAGATAGTGGTAGAGGAGCTGGTAGAGGTAGAGGTCGAGGTGCTAGTAGTAGGGGACATGGAGCTACACACAACATTACGAGGACTTCATCAGCTCCTTCTCAAACTTAAGCCAGAGTTCATGAGATGACCAGGGGAGAAGCCCCAACATTTAACGACGTGATGTCAGGTATGATTTCTTTACATGATGCTTTGGCTTATGTTTAGACAGACACAGGGTCTACTCATTCTTATATTACTTCTTAATTTTCCTCTAGAGTTCTAGGAGAGGTTAGTCCACTAGGGTACAATTTGAGAGTTTACCTACCAAATGGAGAGAGTGTAATAGTAAATTGTGCGAGGAGAGCAATTCTTGTGAGAATTGGAAAGTTGGAGTTACATGCAGGCTTGATTGTGATGGATCTGAGGGAGTTTGATGTGATATTGGGTATGGATTGGTTAACCCAACATAAGGCAGTGGCAAATTGCTACACTAAATAAGTAACGATGGAGTGTTCTGGGAGTTCAAAGGTAATGTTTATGGGAGAACGGAGAGTACTCCCTATTTGTGTTATTTCTACAGTAATAGTTAGGAAATTAATTCTGGAGATGTGAAGCCTTTTTAGCTCACATAGTAGATACGAGGGAGACAAGCCTTGAGTTGATGGAGATACTAGTGGTGAGAGATTTTTCAGAAGTGTTTCTTGATGATTTGCCAAGTTTGCCACCTCTTAGAGAGGTAGATTTCACTATTAAAACCCTACCTGGGGTTGCTTCTATATCTATTGCACCCTATATGATGGCATTTGTGGAGTTGCAGGAGCTGAAAAAGTAATTGAAAGAGTTACTAGGAAAAGGTTTTATTAGGCCTAGTACTTTATCGTGGGGAGCTCTAGTTTTATTTGTAAAGAAGAAGGATGGCAGCATAAGGTTGTGTATTGATTACTGGCAATTAAACCAGGTGAAACTAAAGAACAAATACCCCTTGCCTTGGATTGATGATTTGCTGGATCAGTTAAGAGGAGTAGCAATATTTTCAAATTTTGATTTGAGATCAGCGTATTGGCAATTGAGGATAGCTAAACATGATGTACCTAAAACTGCTTTTTGAATGCAGTATGGCCATTACGAGTTTCTAGTGATGCCATTTGGACTCACAACTACTCCAGCTACCTTTATGGCGTTGATGAATATAACTTTTCAAGAGTTTCTAGATCAATTTGTGGTTGTGTTCATAGATGATATATTAGTATATTCCAAAGATAGAGAGGAGCATGAAAACCATTTAAGAACAGTATTGTAGATTTTGAAGGAGAAGCAATTATATGCTAAATTAAGTAAGTGTGAGTTTTGAATTGATCAGGTAGTGCTCTTGGGACATGTTGTGTCCAAAGAGGGTGTGAAACCAAATCCGAAAAAGTTGAAGGCAATTATGGAGTGGGAGCCACCAAAGAGTGTGACAGAGGTCAGAAGTTTCTTGGGACTAGCTGGATATTATAGGAGATTTGTAGATGGTTTCTCTATAATAACTGGTCCACTGACAACATTACTGAAGAAAGGAGTTCCTTATTAGTGAACTAATCAGTGTCAGAAGAGTTTTGAGGAATTGAAGAGGAGATGAACATCCAGTCCTATCTTAGTGTTACCAATGAGTGGTGGAGGTTTTGAAGTATACACAGACGCCTCAGGATTGATATTGGGGTGTGCATTGATGCAGAAAGGGAAGGTAATAGCTTATGCCTCCCATCAGCTGAGGACCCATGGGCTGAATTATCCCACCTTTGATTTGGAGTTAGCCGCTATAGTGCAAGCTTTGAAAATTTGGAGGCATTATTTGTATGGAGAGACTTTTCAAGTTTTTACAGATCACAAGAGCTTGAAGTACATACTGACTCAGAAAGAGTTGAATTTGAGACAAAGGAATGGGATAGAATTGTTAAAAGATTATGATTGCACCATTGACTGTCACCCAGAAAAGTGAATGTAGTGGTAGATGCCTTAAGCAGAAAGAACTTTGGTGTGTTAGCTAACCTGGGCGGAAGTAGTGTGACACCGCTAGTGGAGATCAAAGCCTTGGATGTTAAGTTGGAGGTTGACGATGTAGATGGGATGATGGATACCTTACAGATTAGGATTGATTTGATTGATAAGATTGGTGAAGCACAGACTCAGGATCCATACTTGTAAAGGATGTTAGAGAAGATAAAACAGGGAAAGAAACCTAATTTTTCAGTGGAGTGATGGTGATAGGGACTCGAGTATGTGTGCCAAATATTGACAGTATGCGAGAAGAGATACTAAAGAGGCTCGTTATGCTCTTTATGCCATGCATTCTGGTACAATCAAGATGTATTGAAACAAGGGAAGGGATGCCAAAGGCAGGGCTAGTGACTGGAGTGAAGTCGTAATAATGAGAGTGCGGCTGGATCACGTCTTTTTTAGGGAGAGGTAATGCTTATTGGGTTTTGGTTTGCCATTGCTTCACACCCAAAAAGAAGGGAGCTACATATGAATATGAGTTCAACTTATCGACGGAAGTCTTCTTTCATTTCTCGACAGTGAATCTGAGACCTCATTATTAGTGGCCAATCTTGAAAAAGGAAGTGGCAGAGTTTGTAGCTAAATGTCTGACTTGTCAACTGGTTAAGGTTGAGCATTGGGCTCTAAAAGGCAAGTTAAAACCTTTTTTGTTAGCATCATGAAAGTGGGAGAGAATTACCATGGATTTTGTAGTAGCTTTACCTAGAACCCGACGCAGACATGATTCAGTTTGGGTCATTGTAGATAGACCAAGTCTGCACATTTCTTACCAATCCAACAGACAGATTTGTTAGATAAATTAGCTAGATTATATATGGATGAGATAGTAAGGTTGCATGGAGTACTTGTATCTATAGTTTTAGATCAAGATCCTCAGTTTACATCTCAGTTTGGGCTAGTTTTCAAATAGCGTTGGGTACTAAATTGAATTTAAGTACAACTTTTCACCATCAGACTGATGGGCAATCGGAATATACCATTCAGACTTTGGAGGATATGATGAGAGCCTGTGTATGAAATTTTGAAGGTGATTGGGATTTATACTTACTTTTGACAGAGTTTATTTATAATAATAGTTATCACTCTAGCATCGGAATGGCACCTTTTAAAGCGTTGTATGGGAGGCGGTGTAGAGATCCAATATGCTGGGATGATGAGGGTGCTGGAATATTAGAGGGACCAAAATTGATTTAGGAGACTGTAGAAAAGATCGATGTGGTGAAAAAGTTCTTAAAAGCTGCTCAAGATAGACAAAAAAGTTATGCAAATCAACATAGATGGGAGATGGAGTATGAAGTAGGTAATAGGTAATAGGGTGTTCTTGAGAGTGTCACCCTGGAGAGGTATAGTACGGTTTGGAAGGAAAGCAAAGTTGAGTCTGAGGTACATTGGGCCTTACAAGATTGTTCAGTGTGTTGGTTTATTAGCTTATAAGTTGGCCTTGCCCCCAGAGTTATCTCAAATACATGATGTATTTCATGTGTCTATGTTGAGATAGGATCGATCAGATCCGAGCCATGTTATACCTGAACTAGAGATTAAAGTGGCTACAGACTTGACCTATAAAGAAGAGCCAATTGAGATTTTGGAGAGAGAGATTAGACAATTGAGGAGGAGTCTAATACCTATGGTGCGAGTTTTATGGAGTCATCATCGATCCTTGAGGGAAGCGACGTAGGAAGTGGAAGAGGATATGCAACATCAGTACCACATCTTTTTAAAGATTTAAGTATCTAGCTAAATTTTGAGGATGAAATTTCTTTTGGAGGGGAAGAACTGTAAAGCCCGTAACCTTAAAACCAAAAATCCATTACTTAAACCCATCCCAAACCCAAGAGAAGAAATAAAACCTGACCCGGCCCATAACCCTAAACTTAAAATAAAGAGGTTTTTATTTCAGTTTACTTCTTCCCTCTTTCCCCAAAACTGACAACAGTTTCTGTTCTTCCAAGTTTTCTGCAGTGTTCTTCATAGACTCATCATTCTTTAGGTTTTTGTGGTGATTTTGTAAGGTATGATACTATATTTGTGTTTTGATTTTGATAGAATGTGTATAAGAACGTTTATGTTAGACCCCGAACTTTTCTTGGAAGCTAAAATTGTTAAATGAGAAAATGTTGGTGATTATTCATGTGTAAAGAAAAAGAGAATTTTTGAATTTGAAATGAAGTAGAAAAGATGGTTTAGATACAAGATGGGTTATATGTGAAAATGTTGGAAGTTAAAAGTTGGAAAATGTAATTGAAACATGTTCAAGTTGTCTTCATGGAATTTGTAGCATATCCTCTTAGCTTTCCAACGATATAAAATTTGGAAATTTTGGATACCGGAGTGAAAAGATATGATCGTTACAAGATGTGATGCTGCATAAGAGGTATGAACATGACAGCTACGGAGAATGATGAGAGTTTGTATATGTTATGAGTCATTGGAGATGAGATTTGAGAGTTTTATGAGATAAATTTGGTGTTTGAATTGATATGAAGTGATTTGGCACTAATAGAGTTGAATTTGAGAAGATTATGACTGAATATGGTGTTAGATTGGATGTAGGAAGCTTTGGAGAGGCTTTAGAGGGGTTTAGGGAACCCCTATATCCGTTAGACGGACATTAGGTCCGTTAAACGGACCTTCTCAAGTCAAAAAGGACCCCCAGCATTGCCCATGTCTGTTAAACGGACTTGATGCCTGTTAAACAGACCTTCTCAGGTAAAAAAGTGCTCCCAAGCCCGACAATGTCCGTTAAACGAATATGGATGTCCGTTAAATGGACATACATAAGACAACTTCAGTAAATCACGACTTTTTTAGAGGTAGAATCTCAAATTTTAGTCTTCATGAAATTGTAGATCTCGAAGGCCTCTTTCAAATAGTTTAAGGATGAAATCAATACTACATCTGTGGTGAAAGTTATGGCAATTGCGCTAAGACATGTTACGGCATGATTGAGGGTATAAACATGTTTGATTCTTTTAGTCATAACTTCCTCATCCGACCTCCAAATGAGGTGATTCTTAAAGCAATAGATTCATTACACATGTTTCTATCTCTCAATGAAATTGGTATCTTTTTGAGTTCATTTGAAAAAGTTTGAATTAGAGAAAGTGAGGCGTTGGTTGAGAGAGCATGATTGGAGTATGAAAACCCTTTGGATTTTTAAGCATATCTTGATCTATAGAGATCCGATTAAGATGGTTCTTAATTCAAAACAAACTAGATGCTTAAAGCTACAATTTCTTTGAAGAAATCAAATTGCAATTCTGGTTTAAAGATTTCCAAATTCTATTCACAAATAGGAGAAATGAGTTCAAGTATGGTGACCGATTTATATGGGCAGGCCATTGAACAAATTGTGAGAAAATTTTTGGGATTTTATGAGGATGAAGATGAACGGATGATGACTAATGAGGGTTCAATGAAATAACCCCTCAAGGTAATATGCACAGTCACGTCTTATGATGTTTTTGAAAAGTTGGATTCCGAAATCAAGCGGGATCCAACAGTTTATATATTGAGATAATGGATGAAAACATGGTTAGAAAGGGGATTTAAAATCTGGAAAAAATTTTGGAAAGCTAGAATTTGAGAGGATGGCAACGTGGATAGGAGAAGAGAAGAAGAGAAAAGAAAAAAAAAGTTTAATGACAAATCTGAAAATTTGGAAGAGTTAGGGTAGTTTAATAAATTAGAAAATTTTGAGTTTATTTTTATTTTTTAGTTTAATTATTTTATTATTATTTAGATGTTGACTATATGCAGGACCTCGCTTCCGGAGCCTAGCATTTTGGAATCAGGTACAAGAACAAATACATTTCTTCATCTCTGATACTAAACAATACAGGACCCCGCTTCCGGAGCCCAACATTCGGAGCCATAAACTGAAACAATACTAGTTCGTGACCCTGTCGAACTTGTTTAGGGGCAAAAGGTATAACTTTCTTTGTAGACGTCGGACTAAACAATGTTTTGGGACTGTTCGAAAGAGACTTCAGGATCTACATCTTTCATGAAGACCTTCAAGACGGATTCTATCATCCAGAGGGTCAAAAATTTAACTAGACGATTCAAGATGAATAGTGTACAGAAGAAGTGGAGGGTCAACTATAGAGGAACAGAAAGAAGACGAATGCGGAAAAGCAAACGAATGTGGAAAAGCAGACAAATGAGGGAAAAGCAGACAAATGTGGAGAAAGTAGACGAATGCAAAAAAGCAGAAGAATGCAGAGAAGCAGATGAATACGGAAAAGCAGACGAATGCTACAAAACAGATGAATACGGAGCAGACGAATGCAGAACAGACGAATGCGGAGCAGACGAATGCTTCCAAGCAGACGAATGCGGAACAGACGAATGCAGAGCAAACGAATGTGGAGCAAATGAATGCCACAAAGCAGACGAATTGAAGTAGATGAATGCCACAAAATAGACGAATGCGGAGCAAACGAATGCCACTAAGCAGATGAATGTTACAAAGCAGACAAATGCGGAGTAGACAAATGCCACCAAGCAGACGAATGCAGAGCAGACGAATGTTACAAAGCAGACGAATGCGGAGAAGACGAATGGAGTCAACTTAAGACGAATCAAGGTTAACTTAAGACGATGCAAAGTCTTAAGACGAAATGACGTCATCACAGATGAAGTGTCTTTACAGACGACACGTCTCTCCTTATAAAGACCATAACTTTTGACTCCTATGCCCAATTATTTCATACTATATACTAATGGAAAGCTAGAAAGATAAGCTACAACTTTCCAGAAGGTAATTTTGACTAATTTAGTCTAAATTAGTCCAGTTTTTTCCCTGAATTCGACACACAATTTTTACTCCTAGGAGAGAGACTTGGATTTTGAAATGTGCAACTACCAAAGAAACGTGCACATACACATGGGGAACTTTTCGGTTCTAAACTCGTTTGCCAAAACCACAAAAGCTTACACATAGCTTTAATTACAAATTTACATTATAAACAAGGCTTAACACAAAATACAACATATAGAGGATGCTCAATGTTTATCATGCTTATGAGGCTATCCAAAGTTTATCAAAATAACTTAGTTACAAAAGTTTATATTACCTTGGAGTTTTTCGATGCCCTGCATGAATTGCTATCCTTCACGTTCTGCACCTAAGGAAGGAAGAGTGGGGTAAGCTACACAACTCAGTGACTAGCATGTTTATAGTCATTGGCAATTGACCACAAATTCATGCATATATATATATATATTCAATAATTCGAGCATTCTTCAATCTAGCTTAACATTCATTGCATATAACACTTAAATGCAGCATACATGACAAGTTAAAGATGCGATGCACAACAAATAGCTCGAGGGTTCCATAAGAACATAATGGAGAAATTTAAGTTTACCCCATGAACAAAATGAATCTAATTTCGGAGCTCATATGCCACAAGAGGGCAGCCGGGAGAAGGCTCTTATCAACGTGCACGTGATGAACAGAATGGTTTCACTCTCTCCCAAACAAAAGCACTTATTCGTTTTCTCATATGCTCATACTTTATGCTTTGTCTTCTTTTCATTTAATAAAAAAAGTCATTACCTCTTTTGAGGTATAACAAAATCATATTTCATCATGCATTTTTCAACATTTACAAACAAGTCAATTTCAACATACACACATAGGCAAGAATTTGCCCAATTACACTATAACCATAAATATGTTACCCACCTAATTAGCTTGCGAAATCCAAGTCAAGCTTGCCTTTCCCCTTGCTCTTGGTTAGGATTCCCTTGGTTTCTTAAAACAACCAAGGTTACATTCAAAATAACATTCCAATAAAGTTCATAAACTTCAACAAAATCACAAAATTTCAACAAACATAATTTAACTCAAATTTAACCTACCCATACCTCATCTAGATTAGAAAACTTAAGATCTAGTTTAGAAACCCTAGAATCACTAGGTTCACCTAACTCATCTGCTTCCAACACAAACCTTTCATTCTCTACACAAACTCCTTTCTTCCTCTAACTCTTTCATCCTCAACACAACCCATTACTTTAATAAAGCAAGAAAAAAAGAGACGATTAACCCACCTTAACAAAGTTGATTTCTCTTCTTTTCTTCTTTCACTAAAAACTTCTCTCCTTCTCTCTTATTTTCGACACTCTCTTCCCTTCTTCTAATGCAAGACAACTTATATAGGCTTTCTTCCCATTTTACCCTCATTAGTAAGTCTCTTCCAAGTTTGCCTCTTCTTTCGTTTATTCTAAGTCTACTAACTCTCTTAACCCATTAAACACCATATTAATTCCAACTTAATCCTAGTACTTGATTCTAACTTCTACCCTTTAATTTCTATTCATACTTGCTAATTTGATGACTCATCTCTAAAAATAACAAAACAAATAAATAGTTGATAGCTAAAAATTTTGGGATCCAACACGATAAATCTGAAGGAACACAAGATTAACTAGGAATTCGGAGTTTTGTAAAATTCAGGTAAGGGAATTAATTAGTGGCTTGCCTAGGTAGATTTATATTTGATGGTCTTGATATTTATACAATAAGATTGAGATTGAATATTAGACACGTGTCGGGATATTCCAAGAGTGGGGATATCCTTGGTGATTTATTTTAGTGTTCCAAGGGTGGGGATACCTAGGATACTGCTAAGAGGGGGAAGTGTCCTGTATAATTTATTTAATGATTAGGATATTTCCAGGAGTGGGAATGCTCAGGATATTTCCAGGAGTAGGAAGTGTCTTGCATGGTCTATTTGTCGGCAGACCATTAGATATAAATATACTAGGTTAAGCAAGGCCCTAAAAGATTAAGAAAAGAATTAAATAAAAATTTTAGGATAGAAGCATGGATTAAGAATAATAAATAAGCTTAATAAATGTGAAATTGTGATATGAATTGCGATGTGATGCTCTGCCATGTATGTTTCTTTTGAATTTATATGTATTGTGTATTGCATGACAGGTATATTCTAGTTATCTCTTATTGAGTTGACAGTTCATTCTTTGCCTTTTTTTTCACAAGAACAAATCATAGTTAGATTTTGAAGCCGGTTGGAGCGTTACACCTAATGATTTGATTACCAACTTTTTAGATAAGTAATTACTTTAAAATCAATTGAAAATCATATGCATACAAAAATATAGTAAGATCTTGTTGTTCATCAAAATAAAAGAAAAAGAAAAATAAAGATAAAAATAGAAATAAAGATAATATTAATTTAATTTGTGTCGATCATAATTTTAATTTTAATTTTAAATTTGGTTGATTACTCAATTCCTAAGGTCCTTGTATAGTTTAATCAAATTGTGAGTAGGACAACCTGCTTGTAAAGAAAATATAATTTCCCTGACTGAATCTATACGGACATAGAAACCATCAAAAAGGTGAATATTGACGTATTCGTAAGTACTATAGTATGTAGATATAGTCGTGACAACCCACCAAGCATAGACAAACCTATATGACGATAAAAGTAGCTGTCCTGGGTAGTATTAAAATGTACCTAGAAAACAAAGCAGCAATATTCTTTCTACTTGTATATATTTTAAAAGAATGAAACTGACCCTCTTGGTTACCTTCGATTCTTTCATATGCTTAGGTTTGCTCGATTAATTGTCAATGGACATTGGATGCCTTGCGAAAGAGAGGCATCGTCGACAGCAAATTAAAATGAAATACTCCATTAATATATATATATAGTCTACGTGATAACGCATACACTTTAAGGTAATTGCAGTGAAATCAAACTTTTCTTCCATGAAGACGCAAGAAACATGATGTTTCCATTCCCAGAAGAGAAATGATTGAGGGATTAATCTGTTCTTGTTTTTCATTGTTGATAGCATCATATAGTTCCTTAAATTGTTTCTTCGACCTCGACGGTTTAGGAAAACACAAAGAAAGTTCAATCAGGTCAGACAGTGTTAGAATTTACAATGGACCTACGGGCCCACGCGAGAAGGAAAGCTAGACCACATATAAGTCCAAGTGAGGTTCCATCATAAAATCAATTGGTAATAGGCGGAGTAGCCCACTAGACTTATATGTTAGTTTACTTTTCACTCTTTCTCTAATATGAGACAACTCCCACTCTTTATATTTCAACAGACAGTATTCCCAAAAGCTACGGCCGGAGGTTGGAAAAAAACAAATAATAGGGTAATCAACTTCAAAACTTACTAAAAAATAAATTTATGTTCTTTTTTTTTGCGAAACTTTCATCTCCTGAATATATTACTAATGAAAAATAATTAATTATTGAATTTTCTGCAAAACAACATTAAGGTATGGCACTGTATCACT
>JANIPN010000009.1:33908202-33921054 GCA_027478595.1 Erythroxylum anguifugum
TGATTCTTCACCAAATGAAGAGATCTTTGGCTCAAATGGAAGCTCTTCTCTTCCTCTACCTTTTTCCCTTCTTGAACTACTTCAAAATCTCTCTCAAGACTAAGAAATGATGAAACCCTAGCTCAACTCTCTTCTTGTCTCTCAACCACTAAAATTCTCTTCTCTTTCTTTCATATTTTCTCTCTCTTCTTCATAACACTCTCTCTTTTTTCTCTTCAATTCACATTTTCCCCCTTCTTAGAAAGGAAGACTATTTTTTTTTCTTCCGTTTCTACCCTTAATGAGTCTAAATTGTCCATTTTGCCCTTCCTTATAAGCTTATGGTCTTATACCCTTAAGTGATCTTCTAAAAATACCCTTGAACACTATAATTTATTTTTTTCACACATATAATCCACAGTTCCAAATATAATCACATTTATAGATCAATTACACCTAAAATGATCCATGAATACATGTACAATTATCTTCATGTGCAACGATTCAATATTCATATGCATGAGCATATCACATAATGCATGAGCATGGAATACATTTCAATTCTCTCGGTGAATCTCTCATATTTAAAACTTGCCTTAACATGGGTAACGGGATGTTACACCAAAGGCCTCTATTTTTGGTGTAACATCCATTAGGTGGATGTGAACCACACTCCTAGAGACATTGAATGATGTATTTTGGAATTTTCAAACGTAAACTATGAAATTTTAATGGAAGGAAAATGAATTACTCTCACAGGAGTCCTGATTAAAAAAAGACAAGTTCATTTTTAGCAAAGGACTAGATAAATTGTTGAAAGGGAAGCAACATGGACGGTTACGCAAGATGAATCTCTCACAACTATTGGAATTACAAATGCAAAATATAATGTTAGAAGATCAACTAGTGGAGTAAGGAGAATTAAATGGGTTATTGGCAAAATTTGCCAAAGTGTTCAAAGCCACCTCTACGACGAGTGCCGATCATTAGATTATAATAAAAGAGGGAAGTAGACCTATCAATGTACTTCCAAATTGCTAATTAAGAGACCAGAATGAGAAAGATGTCATAGAAAGGGCAGTAGAGGAGTTACTTAGTCAAGGGTTCGTAAGACACAAAATTAGCTCTTATGCTTTTTCGGTGATCTTGGTTAAAAAGGAGGATAGCTTTTGGCAAATATGCATGCACTACTTGGAACTGAACAAGAACACCATTAGAAATAAAATTTTGATATTGTTGATCCACGAGTTGTTGGACCAGCTTTATAAGGCCAGTTAGTTCTCTAAGCTGGACCTCAGATCCAAGCATCACCAGATCCAGGCACGTACCAAAACTCATTAAAGCCAAATCTAGGTGACAATACATAAACCCAACAACCTCTAAGATGAAATTTTCCATGCGCCAAAACAAGGTACACATCCAGAACCAAGCTCCTCTTAAGACAACTCCAATTCATTGGTTTTGTTCTTTTTTCCTTTGAAAATAGTATTCTGTTTGACATTTGGATACCGAGTCTCATGAATTTGGCCTGTTAAAAGATTGAGATCACCCACAAGACAGTTGTGAGCCCTGAGATTGATGGAATCAATCAAACCTCACAAGCCCCTCACCATCATTGATTTTTTATACATCTTTTTTGTTCAAACAATTGTCTTTCTTATTTTTTTATTAAATTTTATTAACATCTCTTTTCAATTCTCTTCATTCCTTATCAAGCTCTTCCACAGTCCCACGTGAGAGTAGTAGTTTCTTTGATGGAGAAAGCTTCGGCACGTACGATGGCCGTAATGTAACAAACACGTTTTTTTGGGAGGGACGAAAGATCTCAAATTGTAAATGCTGTTAGAATGTACAGTACAGGATTCTTTTGTTTCTCCGGTTGCCAATTGTTTGTTAGTGAACAAATAGACCACACTCCAATAGGTACCAAGTTTACCAAAAGCAACTCTCCCGTCAACGAAACCTTCTGTTGATGTTCCTATTATCACCTTGATAACGCTGCCTCGACCTATTGTCAGGCATATATTCCCATCCAGAATTCGACCGACGTCCGGGATAGTTTCTTCCTGGCCTGTGGTCTGATGAGTTATCAGGACTATTCTCCGGACTCCAGGACTCAAAAACTTCGTCACCCAAATTTTCATTTCTATCCCAACTAGGACGTGACGGAATTTGAGGCTGGCGAGCCCTTCCGAAAGATGCATCATGATTACTTTGATTCGCCCTAGATAAGGAATTTAAAGTTAAACCGCCCTGTCTACTTCTCCAAGAATCAGGCACTTGACCAACATCTGCAGTTGTTAGCCTGGACGAGTACACAACTGGATGTTCAGTTATTCGGGCCAGACATGAAGGTGACCTCACAGGTGTTGACATCTGTGTTGCTGTTGGTGTTGGCGTTGGTGACAATGGGAATGGAATTGAACGTATCTCCGGAGGATTTGCTGCAAAGGGTAAAGTTGGCGACGGTCTAATATGGTTTAAGGTTTCTTCCCGAGCAGTAGAATAGTTTTCTATGGAATGAATTGTAACGGTTGCATTTTTCATGTTTGCAGCCATTTCTGAAGTTGGTGTCCGGGACAATAAAGAATTTGAGGGCAGGCTCTGGTGCGATGAGGATGGCATTGGTGCTAGAGTTTGCTGTGAAGGTAATGATCTAAGTTGATTTTGCATCACTCGGCTGCTGCTGGCTTGCATCCGAGGCTGTACAAAACCAGTTAGCTTGTCCACAGTAGGCACTCCAGCATCGGTGAAGGTAACTGGGGTACCAGCTGATCTCTGCTTTGAAAAGGGGTTCTTGTCAACTTCTGGTGCCCATCCACTCTGCAAATGTTTCAATTGGGAAAAAAAAAAAAAAGAATAGTCAGCACTGATGAATTTTAACCAAGAATACGAGATTCTGTCAACAATTTTATGATCAATTAATGCTATTATCCGTTTTTGGTTTCTGCTGGACAGCACCAAGGAATGGCCCACTACTTGGGGGACAAATCTTTCAGTGCCAAGCACGTATCATAATTTCGTTGCCACTGGGAAACTACAGGATATGCACATCCACCAACCATGGTAGAGTGGGCTAGAAATTGAAAAATAAAAGGAAGCATAAAACATCCCCATCAATGGTAGATGGACTTTCCAAAGACTGAAAGACTCTCCTATGAAAATTTTAAAAGAGATTTTTGGGTCTAAAGTTCCCTAACTGGTTTGTGAATTTTATTTTACTTGGTAGTGGGTTAACATTGGAAAGGATTTGTGCTTCAGGTTTCATCATACGTGTTAATTTATATTTTTGTATACAGGAGGGCAACGAGCAAAATAGCTCTATTCCTAGGAAGTTGATAGCAGCATAATATCTGGCAAAACTTGCAACAGAAGCAGGCACGCACCGTTCCAGGTTTGCTCGGGGGAGTTGGGGAGGGAAGAGAGACTTCAACCTTCTCCTCAACGTTTCCACCAACCCCATTTAAACCAGCTCCACCCTTCTTAATCATGTCAAGTAGCTTTATTGTGTCCTCATTTGACAAATTGCCTGACTGTCCCGAGGTCAATGCAAAAACTAGTTCTGGGTTCTTTAGCAGTACAGCAAGCAACTCAAGATCTGGTTCAGTCCCACTACCCATTTGAGGCAAGACCGGTTCTGATGCAACTACTTTGTTCACAGTTTGATTATGTGAAATCTGCACATCGGCACTATCGGCATCAGGCGGCTGTTCAATTGGAATTTCAGGGGTCAATGAGTCATCATGGTCCATCTCAAGGTCCCACGGTTCCTTGGGGTTTGGTGGTATCTCTGACACTGCCCGGTACTTGGTTTCCATCTCCCTTCGGTTTCTGTTTCTCTGGAAGTCTACTTCTTTGCTATTCTCACCATTGCCCACTCTCCATGTGTTGATGAGTTTAATTTCTGCAGAAAGGAAAGCGCATAAATAACTGAGCATTCAGACTCTGTAGATACCCAAGAAAACTAAAAACTAAAAGGAAAAAAGGAAAGCAAGATTGGAATCGGAAGACCATTGTTAAATCATTCAAGTTCCCCATTATCATTATTTAGAACTTCAAAATTGTGTAGAAATCCAGATGCTACCACAAATTCACAGAAGGATGAGGCAGTTGGACCTTTTTTTTGACGTGGGAAAATAAGCAGGTACCCTGTCAGAGGAAAATGTAGCCACTTGTACAAACCAGACTACCCTTATCATTCCAATAGTGACTAAAAGCTGAACATCCACTTACAATCAAGTAGATGCTGTTATAATTGCTTTCAAGAATTGTACATCAATGACGGTGCTCAAGTTGGCCAAGGTGTACCGATTTTATTTGCCTTATACCGAACTCTTTGTTTTCTTGACTCATATAGTGACAACCAAATTACTCATAACGTCAGAAAAAAGTCATCCCTGTAATCAATTTGAACCTGACATGCTTGAGGCCAAAAGGCAAATTATAGTTGATTAGTACACCGTGTTGGTGAACACTTACTCCTGGGAATACACACTTTTGGTTAATGCCAATTATTCTCACAATGGTCCTCATAGATGAGGTCCAGTAAGATTAATCTTAACATCAAAATGTTGATTCGTTAGCTAAAGAGGTCCTTCTTCCAAATTCACAAATGGGTAGTCTTTTGATGACGAATTGTACTTAAATTTCCAGCAAACGGAGCAACATCTCCACAGCTACATTTCCAATTAAGACACCTTTTTCCCAGGGCATCCAAAAGGAGTTTGTCACGGCTGTTAAAGTTTGCAGACTTCAATTACTCGTTGGATATGATAATCCCAATAACACGAACAGAACAAAAAGACATTTCTTTTCCAAACATTTTGTCACATTGTTGGTAAGTTAGGAATGGAGGTGAGTTTCAAAACCAAGCCTCCCAACATAAGTTTACTAAGCAGCCGTAAATTGTAACAAGCAAACCTTTGCAAATTACACAGCATGGAAGTTTGATTCAAAGCAATAAAGCTGTAATTGTGAAGAAATATAGGACTCAGTCAAATAAATTGTACTTTCAAATCAAACTTCACGATGTCCCAAAACCAATGGTAGAAAGATAACTATAATTATCAAAGCAAAATATGACTGCCCAAACCAATTGATTTGACCAGATAAAGACAATGACAAAATCTCTTTCTAATTTCAGTGACAAGTAATTGCAAACAAGAGCTTAATGGGAGTGAAGGGTCATAAAAAGTTCAAGCACATATCATTATCAATATAGATTCAGGGTTACTCCATTCTTCTCCACATAACCAAGAGTTGAAAAAGGCAAAGGGAGCTAGATATCAAGAAAAACTGTAACCATTTATCGCTATGAAAGCCTATATAATCTCTATGAAATATTTCAAACAGGATATAATTCACTATTGCTTGAATTTACGGAGTTCCTAAATGGGTATCTTCCTTAAGCTGCCAAGAAAGATTAATCCTTCTAGGCCAACATTAATATAAAACGGTTGAGAAATCATGAAAGAAAAGTCCAAGAGTATTGTACCTGCAGGCACCCTCCACGGAATCAGGCTGCTATATAAGTCTACCATCGGGTCCTTTGTTGCCATTTTATCCTTTGAATCTTCAGTCTTATCAGAAACTTTTGGGAGAAGTGCCATAGATTTTTTGTTTTCATCTTTCCTAGGCTGAGGAGAAACTTTAGACGCTACAGACAAAATGTTGGAAGAGGCACTTGAATATCTACTAAGACCTTCACTTTTTATACCATTGTTTCCAGTTGATGATGAACCTGTCTTCCCATACTTGCCTTGCATGAAAAGGGCACGCATTTTTGCCTTTTGGATATCATCAGTAGACATTGGGCGACTTTGGCTAACAGGTACAGCTTTTGAAGCCTGGGGACTTCTGCCAGCTGCTTTCTGGCCTGGCTGTTCCACAAGTTGAATTTTCCTACGCTCTCTGGAATCTGTTCTTAGTTCAGGAATAGAGTTCACCCATCAAGTTACATCAGTTGTATAACAATATGTCAGTTTTTACATATAAACATGAAAATAATGAGATTCATTCACCATAATAGTCCTGTGATCTTTCACATGACAAAGTAAAATATCCCTTGAAACATTGTTCATTACAGCTATGGCCCTAAACAGCTGTTTCACCCTAACATTGGTAAGTAAGAAGATATTGCTAGATTTACTGTAAAAACAAAAGGCAACAGTTATCAAAAATCAAGGATACGAGACAACATCCCAAGAGCGTGCTTCCTGCTAGGATCATCAATAGTTGCTGGCAGAAGCTTCATTTCTTGTGAAGAATCCATTTTTCTGTATGAAGTTTAAGCCCATAGATTGTCAAAGTAATCAAATAAAATCACTTAAATAGAGCAGAAGCAAAGGTTAATCTATACCAACCTCACATTTTCCAGAATTTCAGATGAGAGAGCAGGAACATTTCCCTAAACAGCAATGAAAACCATAAGTTCATTATTCCAAATTTTCTACACACTGAATTCAAGAACTTACTGGACTACTGTTAGGCTGCCATACTTCACTTCCCATGATTTCATCAATGCTGCACATATAGTCAAAGAATAAGAAACAATAAAGAATTAGTCTAAGCACAGGAGGTGAATTTATTTACTTGCCTCTGCTTCAGTATCATTTCCTGAGATCTTATGCCATTGGGTTTTCTAGTAGCTTGGCTTCGGGCAAAAATCTTGCTCCATCTTGCTAACAAAACCCTTGCCCTGTTTGATATGTCTGATCTTCAAATCAGATAAATGTGATTCAAAACTATCATACAAGACTAATTAACCACTTACTTTACATATATACATTTTCTAAAGCAAGAAATTATAATAAAACAGCATGAAAACCAACAAAAACCAAATAAGGAATGGCTGAAAAAAATTACTCACGAACCCCTATTCTGATCCCTATTGTCATGAAACTACAAGAGGATCATATGGTCGTGATAATCAAACAAGGAACTCAAGAATTACTTTCAAAAACTATACAAGCATCAGAAACAAAAAAAAAATATTGACCTATCTTTCTAACTCAGATAGCAAATCATGTCTAAATTAGCTATTAGGTAAAATCAGACTCTTTTTACACTCATATACATTCTCTTTGATTAAAGAGAACAAACAGCATAAACAACAGAAGAAGATAGCAACTACTAAATTAAACAGACACCGGCCATTAGATGCAACTATTAGAGATAAGAGCAAAGGAAAGGCAGTAATAGCATAAGAAATTTATAAACAACACATACCTGGTGCCCTGTAAAAACGAAGGCTATTGACAGTTTGCAGTATGGCTGACATATGCTCAGGTAGAGTTTTATGCAGGGGCAAATGGCAAAGAGCCTGTAAGTCAACAAATCTTCCAAACTAAGCAAAACTCAAAACAGCAGTACAGTAACCAAGAAGCACTTGAACCTATACATACTTTCAATGTTACCAGCACCACACTTGTTTGCTCTTCAGCAGCCGCTTGGCTCAGCCATGTCACCAAAATCATCACAGCACCTTTACTTAGAAACCTGAATGATACATAAGAAAAAAGTAAATGGCAAAGGCCACATAAGAGTACAACCTGTTAAACATAAACAGATTGGAAAATACCAATCCAAAACTGATGGATTTTGTATTCGCAAGATCCATTCCATCAGTTTCATCTGCCCAGAAAATGTTTCTTCTTTTCGTAGCAAATTAAAAATATTGTCAACAAAATGCTTTTCTAAGTCATCTAAGTCAAGCAATGCATCATCCTGTGACGAGCAAGAAGGCATTCCTTCAACACTAGGTGGACCAACAGAGTTCAATGGAACTGGTGCAGGGTCGACAGAATTTAAGGGAACTGTACTAGGAATAATAGAATTTAAGGGAAAGGCATCAGCGCCAATAGAATTTAAAGGAATAGGATTAATCAGTTTTGTAGGGTCGGAATTTGTTGGGACTCCATCTTGTGTTTCTTTACTTGCACTAGCTCTAATGGCCTTCTCCCTTGATAACCGAACTATTTTCCTCACTCTTGTACGCTGGCTAGCAAAAAAATCTCGCACCTACAATCAACATTGCATAACAGTGAGAACAATTATAATTCTCCACTCACTCCAATTAGATCATCGCAACAAGATGGAAAATAGTTTTAAAATAATGATGAATGACCTAAAAGAAGAAAATCAATTTAAGTTGGTCATTATTTCAGCGTCAACAAGACCATGAGATCATAAAAGAGATACAGACACCTGTGTAACAGTAATGCCAAATTGAGCACTAATCTCTCGGGATTCCTTTTTACTGATTGCATCTTTGATGGAAAAAACTGCTTGCATATACTTTACAGCCTTAGGATTTAGCAAATCTCTAGGTCTTTTTCCTGCCAAATCCACATACAGTTTAGATAGTGACTAAAACAAGGACAAGTATCAATGTGTGTCATAAAATTTTCACTTAGGACATCTAGATATCCAATAAAAAGAAACCATATGCCAAGGATGAGAACAAGTATAGAGCTATCCCAGCTCACTCTGCCTGCCATACTAACCACCCATTAGTAACAACTGTCAGCTGCACCATAACACCACATCCTTAACTGAAGCCTATTTGATTTCTATAGGCTGCACGAAGCCAGAATTAAACCACAACCCTTTTGACAATATCCCAAAAGCATGAGATGGGAATATCAAGCAGTTAGTTGTGTAAAATTGATCTGTACAATGAACTATAGTTGAAAGGAAATAGAAACAACTATATATATATATAAGCTCTGTGCCATACAATTCAGATTCACAAAGAACAAACAAAAATTCCATAACCACCTAAAAGCTTACCAATTTTTATTGACAAGGCTCCAGCCGCCTGCACCAAATTCAAAAAAATGACATATTAGCCAGATCCGTCAATAACAATGTACTTAACATTAAACACATGTACCCAGTACGGGAGCGAAAACAGTATCAAATTACACCAGGGGACAATCCAATAATCTATTTCGATACTTTAAAAATTGGAATTCTGAATTACGAAAAAGCGCACCATCTCTTGAGAGAGGGGATTGACGCCGGTGAGCTTGCACTGAGTGACAACGACACTTTGTAGTTGATCGATCTGGCTGTGAAAAAGCTCTCTCTGCTGATCCAAAAACCTCTGGAATGACGCTGCAGAGGTTCCGATCTCTATCTCCTCTAGGTTCGTGTTCAACATCTCCATTCTCGATTTCGAAGATTGGAGTTTCGACGGTCGACGTACCAGAAAAACGCATTACAATATAGTTTACAGAAATGGGAATTCGACGCAGTAATCAATTTGTGAGGAAAAAATTCGGGATTAGGGTTAGGGTTTGGATAAAGGCCCAGAAAGTATTAGAGTACGTACGTAGGCGGCAAAGTGCCTTGTAAATCAAAGCGAAAGTAAATATTACACCACTTCGGCCCAATTTGGCACGTGTGTACATGCAATCATAGAAGGTGTTTGGCAAATACCTTGTCAGCTGATTTTAGTTTATTGACTAAAAGTTAACTTTTTAATTATCTTAAAAAGTTATTAATATGTTTGATTAATAACTTGGTTAGCTTAATTAACCCCAATAAGCTAATTTTCAAAAGTTCCAATAAAAGAGCTTTTTGGATGATCAACTAAAAATTAATAGATAAAAAAATCAATTATACTCTCTTTTTCATAAATTTTGAATTAGGATATATATTGTATCTGTGTCATACTATAATTATAGATATTTTTAATTTAAATAAAAAATTCATACATATTATATAAAAAATACTAATATAATATAACTCACTGCATCATTAATATTAATAAAGAATTTAACATTAGATTATTATTTTTTATTTATTAAAATTATAAACTTATTTTTTGTAAAATTAAATATCTAAAAACTAAATTCTTATAAAAGTATTAAACGTAATATTAAGAAATATAATATTTATGCCCTTATATTTTTTTAAATCATGCCTTCATAAGTTATTTTACACATCAATAGCTAATACTAAACAGTTAATTTTACCAAACATCTTTAGTAAACAGTTAATGTTATCCGCTGGTCAAATCAGTTAATATAATTCACTATCAGTTAACCGCTAATAGAATCAGCTAATAGCTAATACAATATGTTGTTTACCAAACATAACCATAGTACTTTTTCCTAAAATGTTTTTGGAAACGCTTTTAAAGTTTAGAACAAAAAGTTATTAGTAAAATTTTTAAAAATACGTTGAGCATTAAATTATTATAAAATTTTAAAAATAATTAAAAAAAACTTTTAATTCATCCAAAATTTAATTAAAAATAAAACTATTAAATAAAAATTAACTCACAAAAACTTATCTATTTTTAACAACAAAAATTATTAAACTAAATCAAAAAATTAAAAACTAAACCAAAAACTTGTCAATACAAAGTTTTCGGGTCAAATTAGTTGGAGTTTTAAAACATTGATTTTTGGTGAAATAAATTAAAAATAAAATAGGAAAATGAAGACTATTGGAATTAATTATAACATAATAATTTTATTTATCAAAATAAACCTAAAAATATTAAATGCATAATCCTTTCGGATTGGTCGCACTGGCCCGCTCCTCTCCCATCTCTACTTTGCCGATGACATGATCCTATTTGCGGAAGCATCTGAGTGCCAGATGCGAGTGATTCTGGATTGTTTGTCTCTGTTTTGCGAGGCATCGGGTCAACGCATCAACCCGCTCAAGTCGAAAATTTATTTTTCTCCCAATGTTCCTTCATCGATTTGTCGCAGTATCGCTCGGCTTTCGGGGTTTGCGCAGACCTTGGATCTCGGGAAGTATCTGGGGGTTCCCTTACTCCATCGTCGGGTGACCAAATCGACATACTCACATATTTTGCAAAACATGCAGTCTCGTCTGTCAGGGTGGTGCGCTGATGGTTTATCTATGGCTGAAAGAGTGACCTTATGTCAATCGGTTTTAGGGACTCTTTCCTTGTACACGATGCACACGGCCAAACTGCCTCAAGGCTTACTTCATCAATTGGATAGTTGTTGTAACAGATTTGTTTGGGGTGATACTCCGGAGCGACATCGAATACACCTTATTGCATGGCGTCAGGTATGTAGCCCAAAACAATATGGGGAACTACGCCTTAAGAATTTGGGGGCTATGAATGTTGCATTCCATTTGAAACTTGGTTGGTCCATTCTCAAGGACCCACATAAATTCTGTAACTAGGTGTTGTGTGCTAAATACAAGCTGGATTCGCACCTACTTTGTGAACTGACTGCTAAGCCTAACGCATCCCCCCTTTGGCGTAGTATCTGTGCTGCTTTCCCCTTGGTCATGGCTGGCGCTAAATGGTCGGTCGGTAATGGTCGCCGGGTTCGTTTTTGGGTCGGTAGCTGGGTGCCGGGGATTAGTGGCCCTCTTTTATCGCACTCTCTTCGAGTGGTTCCCCCGGACCATTTAGAGCGACTCGTATGTGATTATGTTAATTTCCAGGGGGTCTGGGCTTGGGAGCAGTTACGGGGCTATTTACCTCAGTTGATACTCCTTCACATTGCTGCTGTTTTCCCCCCTCGACTTCTCAACGGGGCGGATCACCTGTATTGGGCACCGGTGCCTAATGGCCAATTCAACACTCGCTCGGCTTACTGTCTTATTCGCCAACACCAATGGTCGCACCAGACTCCCCTCTGGAAAATAATCTGGTCTTGCTCTGGCCCGAAACGGATTCAAACGCATCTGTGGTTGGTGGCTCATGGCCGCCTTATGACCAACGGAAGGAGGTTCCAACTTTCCTTGACAGACTCTCCGGCCTGCCCGGATTGCCCGTATCATGAAGAATCTGTATCTCATGTCTTTCGAGATTGTTGGCGAGCGTGTATGGTTTGGAATTGCCTCGTCGCTGGCCGGGATCGTCAGGATTTCTACTGCCTTGATTTTACGACCTGGTTAGTCCACAATTTAACTTCGGATCTTGGGACTTCTCCTACTCAACATTGGCCTCTGGTCTTTGGCATCGTTCTCTGGAAATTATGGGCCTGGCGAAATGAACGGTGTTTTAACTCTTCCTCGCCTAGCACTCATCATATCGGTGAAATTTTCTCATTTGTTCACGAGGCCGTTTTGGCGCAGCAGCTACACCGTGACGTCTCGCCCCCGACTGCAATGAGGCGTCAGGTCCTTGATGTTTGTTGGTTGAAACCATGTGAAGGATGGGTCAACTTGTGTACTAATGGATCCTTGAAAGGGAATCCTGGCTTGGCTACGACGGGAGGTTTACTTCGGGATCCTGGTGGTCGTTGGCTAGCTGGGTTTGGTGCAAATTTGGGTTTTTGCTCGTCCTAGCAAGCGAAGCTTTGGGCCGTTTTTCATGGTTTGACGCTTGCATGGTTTCATGGGTACTCTCAGGTATAGCTCACTATTGATCCTGCCATTGTCGTGGCCAACATCACTAATGCCCAACATACGGTGGAGCCTCCATTAGTGGGGGCCATCAGGGAATTGCTATCTCGGCAGTGGATAGTACGAGTCCACCATGTATTTCAGGAAGGCAATCAATGAGCGGATTGGTTAGCAGATTTTAGTTACAGGCTGTCTGTCGGAGTCCACTGGTTTGCGGAAGTTGTTGAAGGGTTAGCCTCGCTTCTATGGGCAGATTCTGTAAGGGTTGCGCTACCCCGTGTAGTTCTCTTGTAATTTTTGGGTGTAAACCCCGATCTCTTACCCAAAAAAAAATGGGTGTTTATATATATATTTTTTAATGCTCTTCTAATTACTTGTCAAACTCCTGGCAGCATAAACAAATCAAAAGCATCAGTCAAACTGGATTGATAATACAAAATAACGTGATAATGTTGCGTTTGAAAATCATTTGCTACAAGCGGCAATCAATGTACTTATACCCCTGGGACAAGCATATCCACCAGA
>JANIPN010000009.1:33921154-33933659 GCA_027478595.1 Erythroxylum anguifugum
TTGTCTGGGCTGATGCCTGTGGTGTTTCTTTTATCCGATAGTTTTAGTTTCTCTTTATTGTAACCAAAAAAAAAAAATGTTGCGTTTGAAAATCATTTGCTACAAGCGGCAATCAATGTACTTATACCCCTGGGACAAGCATATCCACCAGAAGGAAGATGAAGACACAAACATGACTAGATGATGGAAGGATTCCACTAAACATGGTTTAGTAGATCAAAATCTGTCACCTGGAACCCATCCCTACTTTCTTTTTCTCATCATCAACAGCAGATGAACAATGGCAGTTTATCAAACAGAATTTCCCATCCCAATCAGTTGTCTAAAACACCTAATCTGAGGGTCATTATAACCACCAAGCCACCCCTAATGCCAAAATTCCTGCAAACATTACACTTGTTAAAAACGTAACATCTATCCATCCACTCTTTGTACACTCCCAAACTGAAAGCCATAGCCCACAATGTTGCTTGCTGACCAAGAAGGATAATCTCCGGGTGTTTTAAAGAAAGTCCAGGGCAGAGGATTGAGCAATGGTGACAATATCCAAGAAGATGTACAAAGTACCTGTCATCATGATTAAACAATTACTATTTTCTACAAACAGATGCATCTTGCATGTAGATTTAAACTAGTCACCTGCCAAGTTTAAATGAAGATTGCCCCTGTTCACTTGAAGATAAATTACCGGATATACACATTGTAGCCACTGCCAAAGAGAGAGACAGTAAGTTAAGATTTCAAAACTATACAAAATATAAAAGCAGAGATTGTATTCAAACCTTCCAAGGAGAATACTCATATGACGCGATATGACTCGTGTTACCATCTTTCACCATACAAACATCAAGTATTCTGTCCTACTTGCTCTGATAACAACCGAGGAATGCTGCCCCAACAGAGAATTGGAAACTAACCTGTAAGATGAAACACAATCAAATTCCTATCAAAGTAGAACAAACTGAAAATAACAAGAATGAAAGCAAAAGATGAAGTTCAAAGAGCCAACCTCAAAGTGCAACGTTAATTTAGCATCAGCACAGAGGGCTTGAACAGAGAAAGGCAGCATCTGATAGTAGAACTGAGAGTACACTACATTTTGCAGTTCCCTTCACAATGTCTTCAATAAATCCATAACAAATAAAAGCTAATACCAAAGTAGAAGTCCATTCCCAAAAAAGAAAACATTGCAAGAATTAATGTAGACTGATATAACTCCATGACCCCCACAAAAATGTATAGTTAGGATACTCCTGTCTTTATTGATTTATTTCTTCATCATGATTTTGTTGAAAATCTACAGTCTTATTCTAGTTTCTACAATTTCTGAGTTGCTTCTATCAGAAGTCTTGCGAATCAGAATTTGTCAATACCAATCTTCAAATGCAGTTAACAAGTGAAGTCCTTCTGTGCACAAAAAAGATCCAAAGTATGATACAAATATACACTTGGATTTGCACATTCCTCTTGTATATCACACATGTACACATGACATTTAGTTGGCGAGCATGGGACAGCTGGTACCTCAACAGGTCATCTTTTCATTTCCTAAAAGGATTTGACCCAAGGATACATCGATCAAACAGAAAGTTCATCCCCCCATATATATCATTCCATCAGCAGCCAGACTATTTATCGGTCAATAGCTTCAAATGACAGTCGCACAAGACGTAGAAATCCTTCTACATCTTGGAAGCTGAAATCAAGAGCAGTTCTAATGGAAGATATAACATCTCCACCTTGGGCTTCTCCCAACTTTGAATTTGCAGCTGCAAAAGCTATACGTGATTTCCTAGAAGCTTCCATTGCAGAACTGACTTCCTGTGCCTAAAAATAAAGAATTACTGACCCAAGTAAATACAAAAGCATAAAAAAGTATCATAGCAGAATTCTGTGGATCAGTTCAATGCATGCAACACTGCCATCTTAGGTAACAGATACATGATGGGTGACATAAACAGATGCTTTTTATGAATAATTTTTGAAAGAGAGAGACCAGCTTAGTCAGATTTTAATCTTTCTTTTTGACCTCTTATAGACAAATTTCTAAAAAGAGACTAACATTTTTGAGCATCAATATATGCATATAAGCTTCAAGACCGATCCTTCAAGTGATTAAAGAATGGGTCTATCCAAAAAACGCATTTAAGTTTCTATATGATATATAAATTCACTTACAAAATTGAGCAATCGCTTGGTACGATTTCTTGCAGTAATGACGTGGTTTCCATTCACCAGAGGAGAGCTAACGCCTTTGGCTAAGGGAACCTTGTCAACTGAAGTTGCATGGTTCAAGTTGTCAATATCAGAGGCAGAGGAAGACGGTGACTCCCCTAACAGTGGTGTAATAAAAACAATGAGATTAAATCAATTTCCTTCACACCAGTTGAATGATGCATTCAAAGGTTGAGAAAGGTAAACCCAAAGTGAGAGAACAAGTGCATTTTGATACAATGTAAGCAAAAGTTCATGATGTGGACACTTATTGTACAATGCGACTACACACAGCATGAACCCAGACAAAAATTCCATCCTAAACTTAACAAAAATGAATCTCACAAACATAACAGTGCAAGCCAGTTGTTTGTGACGTGATAAAAACTTCTTGACACACAGGACATTATGTACATACTAACAAAGATGATATGCATTGAACTTTGTTAAGTCTCTCACAGAATTGGAGTACTAAAAACGTGATGCTTCCAGCCCAAGAAAAGGACCAAGCAGAAAAGATTAATCATACCAATATCCAGGTCATGTTCAGAAGTTATTCACCTTCTAGAAGGAGTAAGTCAATAATCATGTTTATCGTCTTATCACCAATAATATGGGTTTCCCTTCTTAGGTTTAAGACATAGGAGCATTTCCTTGACATCAATATAAATGGCAGTTCCCTGAAATTTCTGATATGCCAAAATTTTTCATCTTTTAAAAAGAGGCCAAGCACCTTTCTACCTGTCCAGTTTCTATGTTTTCATAGTAAGAGAAAGGGCCAAAGCATTTGATGCTATCTATATGGATTAGTAGATATTAACTTCCTTTTCTTTTCATCAGTGCAAGGCAGGTGTCACACCAATTAGATAGTACGTATCATGGGACAAGCAAATACCAACAGAATAGAAACCAGCAAAGTGCTAAGATACTAGATCAACTATGCACTAATTAAAATGGCATAGAGCCGATGAAAAAATAAGGACAGGAACAAGCTTGTTTTTCAACCTGGAGGAATCTTTTGCAGAGCCGCCTGCAGTTCATGCAGATCTCTATTTGCATTGGTATACAAAGAACAAACTACCCTCATATATGCAACCTCCGTGCACTTGTAAGCCAAAGCAGCAGCAGCCAAGTCTTCTAATTTCTCATACTCATGGGCACAAAACCTAAGATATAGATAATTTAGAAAAGAAAAATGCGACTACACATCTTTATCAACTACAATAAATCTCCAATGACAAACTGTGATCAACATGGAGCCGTCACTCAGTACCATGAAGTCAAAACCAATAATTACGATTGATAAGGAAATGAAGAAAATTAACGGCAGCCAAACCAATAATACATCAGCACATCCAGACTCTACCATTGAACAACAATGAACACACTCACTAGAGCAGCATGTAACTGTTAAAGTAGTCATACAAAGAAATCCAGTTCAGGCATTCTAGATGTTTGCAGGCCTAAATCCCAGCTCTTTTCTGGTGGCAGTTTGAGTTTGTTCAACAATCAGGGCTTCCAAAAGGGTATCAAAAGCATCACAATGAAAGAACAAACAGATTGAACTAGTGGAGTACAATGATATCAAAAACCCATGAGAGAAATTACATGCAAAACATATTCCAAAAAGATAGGTCGTTTCATCAAACTTAGAATTTAACTTACTCGCAAAGTTTTGCAGTGGTACTATATATTTGCATTGACTGAATCATCTCTGCAGTTTTAGCAGTCTCGATGCTGCAACTTTCAAACAAAGCAGCTCCATGAAGAAATTTAAGGGCTGCCTCAAAGTAAAGGCTCGTACTCTCACGATGCAAGCCAGAGTTCTTCAAAATACAACAATTGTGAGCAAGGCAGGAGAAGGCAACAAATTTCAAAACTTCAACTATCTAACATTAATTACCTTGACACGATCTGCCGTGTGCTTAAGATTTTTAGCCTCTTTCACAGCACTTTTTGCAGCCTGGCTGGAGGAATCCCGTTTAAATGTACTTGGACCTTCAAGATCCCTGCCCCTACACCCATTTGACATGGAATTTCTAGAACTCTTATGAGGAATTCCATTTGGATAATCAACCTTTTTTATGTCTTTTGGCATTTTTTCAATATTATCATCAGCCAAATCATTGCCAGATAAACCATTTTCCCCATGTCCTTTTTGAGGGCCAGACACCAATCGATGGCTATCAGTCACTGTCTCATTTTGATCTCCAGATGGAGCTGAAGTAAGTGCCTTTCCTCTGCCAGAGACCATCTCACAATCAGGTAGCATACTCTGCTTTGTACTAGAGTCTGCATCATAGCTGCAAGTAGTATTTACTTTAATATCTGGAACATTGGATCCCCCAAAATATCGTCTATCTTTGTTATTGTTACTGTTATCAATTATCAGTAATCCTGCAGAGCTTTTTGTGTCAATACATACATTTTCATCTTCATCGGACTTGATTCCACTCTTCTCAGCAATTTGGTTCTTACCAATGGGCCTTACTTCGTGTGAAAGTGCTTGTCCATCAACAGAATCAGAGGGCTTAACTTTATGATTAACCAACTCAGGGTTAGAAATCCGATTCTTGTCCCTAGACTGTGAAGAGATTCCCTTGCCAGACTTCCTAGGATGAGATCCACTGGAATGGAATTTCGTTTCATTTTGCCTCTCATTGTCGTACAATTGATCCAAAGATGCTGATTTACTTTGATATCGAGTATTTGGGCCAGCACAATCTGTAAAACCGTTAGCTTGAACACCAGAAGCATCCATCAAATGGAAGTCAACAACAGAGGATTCAAGGGATCCTTGATGAGCCACATCTTCAGTTTTCTCCTTTCTTACTGCCCCAGACTGACAATTTCCACCATCATCAACATCTGAGCATCTTCTCAAACCACCTTCAGCTGAAAAGCCAGCATTAACGGAGTCATCTTCTTTCTCAATTTGGCTCTTTCTCGCAGATGTAATATTATCTAGCTTTGAACTTTTCATGGGTAAAGATGAAACAGATTCCACCGGTGAACCTTTAACATCATGAACATTGACCTTGGTCTTATGTGAACCAGAAACCTTTGAAGAGCTAGAAGTAGTTGCCGGAGCAGGATGTGTAGATGCAGAATCCCTTCTTGAAGATTCCCCACCATCCAAGATTTGCTGAGACGAGATATTCCCTGTCTCTTGACTCAGTTGCTTGGTTTTCCCATTACTACCTTTCTTGATTGTCTTACCACTGCTTTTACTTGCACTAGAGTCTTTACCATGAGACCCAGAAACCCTGGCCTTCTCCTTCCTTTGGTCATTCTCACTGAAATCCTTTGCCAAAATCCTGCTGTCCTGAAGCTGATTATGAATTTCCTTCATTTTCTTTCTTTCTGAGCTATCCTTAATATCACATGCCACTATATCATTCTGAAAATCATCACAGGCAGTTTCATCAGTGTCCCTCGCTCTCTTACCGGATACTTGTACCTGGTCCTTTCTACAATACTTTGCATCCTTGCGCTTGTTATATTTAGGAAATGGCTTCTCCAATGAAGTAGAAGGTAAGCCATTATTTAAATTTTGACCTACTTTATCACTCGCCCCACCTAGTTGAGACTCTTCCACAAAATCTTCAGTTCTGATTTTCTTGGAGGCTCTGAAAGAATCTTGACTGTGGTCCCTTTTACCTTTCATCTTTAAGTGCTTTGTATCACCTGTGGCTTGTGTCACAAATAAATAGATTAGATCATTTAATTAAAACCAAGTTTACGAGCACATGAAAAGAAACTTTTGAGATGTAATACCTCCATCATAATCAAGTACTTTATTCTTCTCTTTTTGCTTATGGCTAAGCTTCTCCATAACTAAATCACTAGACTTGTCCACTATCAAGTCAGCTTCACTTACTAAAGGAGATTTAGACACTTCAATTGATCTTACACTTGCTACTGATGCTTGTATGTTCTTCTTCACCAAGTGAGAAAGACCGTCTCTATTCATTGGATTTGATGATTCTTTAAGACTATTGTTTTCCTTTGCTCCATTAGCAATATTTGTGTGAATATGATCAGGATGAGTTTCAGTAATGGTTTCTTTGGAAGCAACCAAACCAAGATTGTTTTTCTGTTCAGGAGGAGGAACTTGATACAAGGCAATAAGAGCATTTGTTGTTTCTTCCTCGCTAAAGCTACACCGGTTCATGCGAGGCCTATATTAACAATAGAAACATCAAACTTTCAGACAGAAAAGATTGTAAAACCAGAACCTATATTTCTATATTTTTATTTGGAATATCTAAATAATTGGAGTTTGAACATTGACCCCGATAAATTAGGAAGGTACAGAATTGGAACTTACAGCCAATTAAGCATGCTGCACACCCACTTCTCCGGTAGATCATTAGGATTTTTACCAATTGGTAAAAGCCGCCATGTCTGGCATTTGTCACAACAGACCCAATTCTCTTGTATCAAGACAGGAGCTGTTGTAGCGTGAGGAACATCAGATATAGGTCCATTTCCATAGCGCAGGGAAATATTTGGAGCTGCTTCTGGATATGCTTCAGGTAAAGCCTGCTTCATAATTTTCTTACCACTGGATCTCTCCTTTAATATTTGTGTTCCATGCATGCTCCTGTCAAGCACATTAGAATCCTTTATCCTATCCACCTGACCATCTTCTGGTGTACCTACTTGGCTCTGCTCTTGTTGAATATCTATGTCCCCAAAAAATTCTCTATACATGTCCCCAGCTTTTTCCGTGTTCTTTATTGATTTTAAGTCTCCCAACTCACCTTTAGTTATATGGTTGTACAAATAGAAATTCTTCTTACTTTTGCTCACCAAGGAAAGGCTGAACTCCAAGCTCTCTTTCTGCATTCCTAAAATAATGTTGTCAGGACTCTCATTCTTTTCCATTCTCTTTTCTCCCTCAGAAGATGAAGATTCTTTTCCAGAATGTGATTTCATTTCATGCACAAGGGATTTAGCTTTTCCCTTGGCCTTCTGCTTGAAACAATCTTTCACTTCAGAGGTTAGATCATTCCTCCGCTTTGAAACATTTGAATCCGCTTTAGCTGATGTGTTAATTTTTTCACCTAAGCAATGGTCATCAATTCTTGTGTTGAGTGAAACACTATCAGAAGAATTATGTTTCTTGGCTGCCCGACCCTTTCCAATAACAGTGGTATTTCGATTTTCAAAACATCCATCCTCTTCCATAATCGTTGGCTCCAATGTTTCTTCCCTTGTTTGTTCTGATGAACCTTTATCCCTCAATCCACCTTTATACAACTCCTTGGATGCGTTAAATGCATTACCCGTGCCTTTTGTTGCATCAGCAACATCACCACACGAACTGGACAGAAGGGGAAGCTTTAGTGTATTTGTCACAAGCTCCTCACAAGCCAAAGTGTCAAGGTCTCTCTCTTTATGAGGAATAGCATCAGAACTGCACCGAGAATCCATGCCATTCTTGCCTGAAGAAATTTCACTCATATTCAGTGATTTTATTCTCTTAGCTCCTAATGATCTCCCATTACCTTTCAGGGTATCAGACCCATTCATTCCAATTCCAGAACTTTCTAGGGCCGGTCTTGAGCTAGACAATTGTCTCTTGTCTTTAGGAAGCTCCTCCTTTTCTATCATGTGAAGAAGATAATCACGAAGAGGTGATAGCAGTTGGCTTTCATGCAATGGGAAGGAAGTCATTATCTGCACCAGAAAGAAATTAAAAAACAAAGTTTCCTATCAGATCTGCTAATTATGAACAATAAATAAGAGATGGAACATTTTCAGTGAGATAATTCACCCGAAGAATTTGAGCAGGAGATTCAAATGAATTATCTTGAGGTTCATGGGACATCCCTTCGGTGTCTGAGGAGCTGTCATCCAGTGATGAAGATGGAGAGACATCAAGGCCAAGACCACTGTAAATCGCAGCATTTTTTTGTGTCGAGAGGTTATCAGAACCAACTTTGATCCGAACTCTCAACTTCTTCTGATCAAGTAAATTAGCTGGTTTATTGTTTCTAGGTTCATATGTTTTAGCAATTGCATCAACTTTATGAGTTGATGGTATAGATGATTCTTTCTTGACAGAATCACGCAGGGAGGATGACTCTTTCAATACAGGCTGCACAATGCATTTGTAGAAGCAGTTTCAGATTTTGTTGATTAAGGTGCCATTGATGAACATAAATAACTAACAGCCCCACCCTATAAAAGATTATTTATTGAAGGGAGGTGGCATGACATAGTTTAAGATCAAACGGACAATATTCATATGTAGCAAGTAATGCATCTAGTTATGGAAAACATGTTACCTCCATTTGAAAATTGGTTGGTGATTTAGAAGCATTATAGTGCTGGTTGTTTGGCGGAGTCCTTGGGTGAGGCCAAACAGGAGACCGTTGATAGGTAGGTAAAAATGAACCATAGCCACCAAACTTTGCCCCTGTAGAAAGTTAAAATCCCCAGATAACACATGCAAGAAGGCAGACTCATATGCAATGTAGTAGCTTACAACAACCACAATACTGTTCTCTTTCAACATACCCAAGTTCTCAGCTGAGACTCCACCTTCAAAATCTTTTTGAAAGTGTCCTAAGACATGTTGAAGTTTCTCACCCTTCATCAAGAAAACATTATAAAAGAAAAGTGTATTATTTGTTCATGCCTACAAGGACAAGCTCTAACAGCACATGCAACAATTAACAAGTGAAGCATTTAAACGATAATGTGCAACTAACAGCTCTAATTCACAGCATTGCACTTAAGCACCAGGATCATACTACGAAATACCTTCAAACTTATGAAGTTATATCAAGGTATCAACAATCTTAAATGTCCCAGCTTCATCTGGCTTTCATGAAAAGTAATTTCATAACATGAATTTTAACAGACTTAAGCAGTTGAGCTCTTCATAAAACTCAGGGATACATTCATTAGCGGAATTCAAATGGTCCTTCATATTTCAGTCAATGATATTTTTAATGATCAATCTCTACCCCTTTAGCCAATCAAAGAAAAGCAAGAAAATATATTATCTACACTGTTAGTACTAACCAATGGGTAGCATTAAAAGGCATTTCCCATACTACCTTGTTTCCATATCCAAAACACGTTTCAGAAGCCATAGCCTTTCTTTCCTTGTATGTTAATTTTCTTCCATACATAAAAGAGAGCGATAGCACACTACTAAACAGAATTCTAACAAGTTAGGTGCTGCAAATAATCAAAATTAAGATCAACAGACTATTAGCACACATAGTTTGGATCTAAAAAGGTACCCAAAGAAAAAGTCAACATGATATTTAGCACTACCAACATCTAACTGTCATGAAAAGTTACCAAACCAGAGACAAAATAAAACAGCGGAAATAAAACAGCTTACTATGTAAGAGAGATCAATATCAGGGTCCATGCTCGAACCATAAACACCATCATTATCGTTACGATAGGAGCAAGCCTCCCCTTCTTCAAGCTCAGTATCCTCCATGTCCCTCCCACCCCCAAACCCTAACCCTAGCTCCTTTCTCGCATCTCTCCTCCCCAAAGAAATCATGAAAAGCAAAATAAACCCTCAAAACAATCGAGAACAAAAAGACAGAACTCTGGCCCCACAAATCTGAACACAAAACTGGAACTGACCCATTCAACAAAACCGACAACCCATCAAAAACCACCAAGGACTTTCAATGGTACGATCAAAACCGCGCCCGATCACAGAACCCCAATTAATACCACCGACCCAGAGAAATTGACGGTAAAATCCCGAGAACTAGATAAAAGATCTTCACCAAAAAAAAAAGATTATGTTCCTAAAGGCTTGGGGGTCGCTTTGTGTGCGATCTCTATAGCTGGAACCGAGAGGAAACTCTGGAATGGTTTTTGGTGTACAGGAAGAGCGTTGTTTCTTTTTTCTTTTTTCCTTATTTTATTCTAATTTCCATTAATTTCCCTTTCTTTGTCTTCTTTTCCTTTTCTCTTTGAACTCTAACAACCGGAGGTCGGATTTAGGAGAGAATATCTTTTCACTTTTTACATTTCGACCCCTCAACTTTTCGTTTTCTACTTCACTAGTTTTGTCTGGCATTTATGTGAACAGATCTAATACCAAGCCCACCGTTCGCGCGTGCACGTCACGATCTCCTTTCACTAAGCTGTGTCATTCATTGATACGTCAGTTCTACTCCTTTATATATATATATACACACACCAGATATTTCAGCTTTTGTCAAACTAATTTTAAACCCCTAAGACATTATCCCAAGAGTTTTAGATGAGGTAAATCTGAAATTTTAAAATCTTTCAAGTTCTTACGTAGTCTGTACACTTCTGCGCACAAGGAGCCATCACATATTGATTAGTTAGCTACTGCTTGATCACTGGTTTTGTTCAGCGTCAAGTTTCCAACAACCTCAAGTTTCTTAGTAACTCTAACTTTTACATTGTTACCGGAAGCAAGACGTTCGTAATTGATCTGACCAAAAAGCATGCCCAAGATACTAGAGAATCATTAATAGGGAAAAATTTTCCTCTCCATTACTGACTGGCAACCCAATCTTCATTTTTAACTTTTTTTATTGAATGTTATTTTATTGATAAAAAGTATAAATATCTTCAAATAAACTTGTAAGATAACATGCAATTTTATTTATTTTAATAATTTTGTCCGTGATTAAACTATAAATTCTTATATTTTTTATTCTTAAAAATTGTCTTGATATGATAAATCAAAATTTTAAGTATATAAAAATTACTATAATTATATATTTAATATTTAAAAGATGAAAAAGATAAAGATAAATTTTAGACAGGAGATCTGGGTGTTGAGTGTTGACAGTCATCTTCATCTAAGATAAGGACCTAAAAAATTTAGCACCAGCTTTTCATTACGTCTGTTGTTGAGAAATCGGATTAGGATGGCGCGTGGGAGAAGAGTCGTTTCCAAGCCAAGGGGTTTTGCCAATCCAACATGTCAAATCATTTTATTTTTATAAAAGATTTGTTTGGTGTTCTTGTTTTTACTTCTAATTTTTAATTTAAAAATTTATAATTTTGGTTTTTTACAACATAAATTTATTAATATTAATATTAATAATTGTATGATTTTACCATTATATATAAATATTTTAAATAAACAAAATAGTTATTCATAAAGAAAAGTATTTTAAAACAAAACATTTATGGTTATTAATTTAAATGATACACCACACACCCCTATTGTGGACATGAAATTGGATTATATATAAAATAATATAATATAAAAATAATTTTGGTGGACTCCCATTAGGACTCAGAATCTCTTTTCAGCAGCTAAGGAAGCGGAAGCCACCCCTTTCATGGGAGTTACGTTTACGTATGTGGATAGATAGGTTAGTTATATGAGTTGCTCCTTTTATCAATCTACACGTTTGTTTGAAGCAGTTGTGGCATTACTTGTTTGTAGATAAATAGCCACGCGAGAGAGAGTGTTACTTATTGGACAGGGCTAGCAACATAACTAACAATGTCTAATGTGGAATGTTGCCTAGTCCCTCCCTGATGTTGTTGGGTTCAATATGGTAAATCGATGTAAATAGCCAATACTTTGAGGGGTACATATATATAGATTTATCATATATACATACCTTACCCACAAATAAGTCGCTGTGATAAATATGAGCAAGCGACTCAGTGTTAGTGATAATGACATCAAAACCACCCCATCTTCAGAAACCAGTTGTTAAAAATGCTCCATTTTGACTTGGAAAAACTGGTCATACATACACATGTTTCTGCTAAGGAACAGGAACTCAATAAACCCAAGATCTTGAACCTTGTGCTAAAATAGGGAATATATAGTTTCTGTGTCCGATGGCATATGATTGAGCAATAAGTCACATGAGTGAATATTTTCTATGTTGTATGTACAGTTGAGGAGATTCCCATCTTTGCTTTTAGAGAAAGGCATATTTTATTTACAAATGAACCAAAAGATGAAAATCCCTACTTCCACTCCACATTTGGAAGTCTTGAAGTACAATCATTCTAATCATCAATTTCTGCTCAAACTATTCATTAAAGTCTACCATTGATCATCCAATTTACCAAGTTCTGCAGAAGATTCTCGTTCTCACTATCCCTGTGTAAGAGAAAGTATATGGGAGTCATGCAAGGTGGCCATGTGTCAACGTGTTAATAAACACATGATCAAGTTGAGAAAGATGAAGCTTATTGTTTATTCTTCGATTTTGCTAGGTTTTGTTTTCCTCATCACCGAAACACTAGTTTGGATTCTTATAGCAGTAATGTCCTTTGCAACACAAATAAGTTG
>JANIPN010000009.1:33949996-33961251 GCA_027478595.1 Erythroxylum anguifugum
TCGGGAAGGTCCCGGTAACAAAATTTTTTGTTTTCCGCACCTGGTACATGTGATGTACCTCCCGGGATTTTCCTACATTGAACTATATCCAAGAAAAACACATTTAATGGTGTGAAATCCTAATTTGTGATGAGAGTAATATCTGAGATAAGGAAAACAACTACAACCAAAAGTTTTGAGGTTAAGATAGTTCGATAGTTTGTTGTGCAATTTTTCAAAAGGTGAGAGGTTGTTCAGTCTAGGAAATGGTAGATTGTTGATAAGGCATACAGCTGTGTAAAAGGCTTCTAACCAATAGGTGAGTGGCATATGAGCATAAGATAAGAAGGTGAGTCCCATTTCTGTAATATGTCTGTGTTTCCTTTCGAAAACCCCATTCTTTTGATGAGTATAAGGACAACTGAATCTTGGTTGTATTTCATGTTTTGTGAGGTAGGGTACGAGAGCTTTATATTCACCTCCCATGTCAGAGTGTAGAGCTTTGATCTTTCTGTTCAATTGAAGTTCAACAATGATTTTGAAATTGATGAAAATAGATAAGGTATCAGACTTTAGTTTTAGGGGATAAAACCAAGTGAATCTGGTATAGGCATCCACAAAAATAAGATAGTATCTGTGTCCTTCGGTAGATAAATGTGGAGAGGGTCCCCAAATATCTGAATAAATGATTTCCAAAGGATTTTCAGCAGTAATATCATGAGTTTGAAATGATAACTGATGTAGTTTTCCTTCCTCGCAAGCATCACAATTAGACAGACTTTTGAGACTAAAGTTGAACTTCATTGAATTTAGGATTTGTTTCAAGACATGTTTAGAAGGATGTCTTAGCTTGACATGCCAGACATTTACATTTTTCTGTGCTATATTAGCCTCACAGTGAGTGTTTTGAAAGGAAACTTGATGAGAAGGACTGGTCTTGGTTGGTCTGAAGCTGTCAGATTGTTTAGTGGTTTTGATGCTGTAGAGCCCATCTCGAAGCACTCCTATGAGCAGAATCTTCCCTGTTGCTTTGTCCTTAAACAGACAATTTTCATTAATAAACTCAGCAGAAATGTTGTTGTCTTTAGTGAATTTAGAAATATTAAGTTTTTGGTTATGCTAGGAACACGCAGAATTTGTCTTAGTGCAAGGGTTGTGTGTTTATTGTCTAGAAAGTGTATATAGGATGAGCCAATGTTAGCAGTAGGAAGAGAATTACCATTGCCCACAGTAAGTTGATCATTTCCATCATATTATGAACTTATTGACAAATTGTTGAGATCTGTTGTGACATGATTTGTAGCCCCATTATCTATGAACCATGTATTGTTGTTGGCTGCTTCAAATGAGGGATTTCCGAGCTGATTCTGGGCCAGGTAGGTTTGGGGATAGTTTTGAGCATTGTTCTATGTGACTATATTCTGTTTCCATTTCATCTGCCTCGATTTCCTCTTCATCTAAATCCACTTCTTCCTCGATAGCTTGTGGTTGCATAGTTGGCAGTGGGTGATGAGATTTCCAATTAATTGACTGTATTTAGCTGCTTTATTCTTGTTTCATGCATCATGAGAGAGTACTGCACTTCTTGTAATGTTGAAGATTTCATGGAGTGTGTTAAATATACCACAACAGGGTCATATTCATAACCAAGGCCGTTTAAGGCACTTAATATTAATTCATACTCACTGATTGCATGTCATGCTACTTGAAGTGAATCTCCAATAGTTTTGACTTTTTGCATATATTCTGATATAGTATGTGAGCCCTTTTTAAGAGTTGAGAGTTGATGCTTTAGTTGAAGAACTCTAACCATAGATGTTTGAGCATAAAGATTGTCTAAAATTTGCCAGACTTGATGGGATGAACTTGAGTGATTTCCCTGTCCTATTACCTCTTCTCCAATGGTTGAAAATAGCCAGCATAGTAACAGTTGGTCTATCCTTCTCCATAATTTGTATTCTGCATTTTCAGTTACCTGATTTGTTTCTAGTGTTATGAACAGAGGAGGAGGCGCTGATTTGATGAAGTTTTTGAGCTTAAGGGCTCTTATGGCTGCTAGGATTTGGGCTCTCCAGTTGACAAAGTTTTGCCTATCAAGTTTGATGGGCAACTTGAAATTAAGGGTTTTGGCTATAGCTGAAAAGTTAAGAGAGTATGATGTAACATTTTGGGTAGTGGCAGATGTCCCAAAAATTTCTTCCATTTTGTCGTTTGTTAATGGAGCTCTAATACCATGTAAGAGAAGGTATTTTTCAAAATAGTTTTTCAGCTCATTTTGTTTATATACATGTTGAGTTGATCTGAGTCATACATTTGCTAGAGAGTACAAAATAAAATAAAGAGTAGAGATCTAGTCTGTTATAACAAATTGTACTGGTCCAGCTGGTTCCCTTAATGACTTATGCTTTGCCTGTATCTTGGCAAAGGCACGTGATTTATTCAGATGCATTTCTCCTTCTCTTGAATCTTCTTCTCTAACATGTTTCAACTGTTGACAAGCAAACTTCGCGTGGGGGTGTTAGAGAAAAAAATTTGAGAGAAAAGGAAGAAATGCATCTGAATAAATCACGTGCCTCTGCCAAGATACAGACAAAGCATAAGGCATTAAAGGAACCAGCTGTACCATTATAATTTGTTATAACAGACTAAATCTCTACCCTTCATTTTATATTGTACTCTCTAACAAATGTATGGCTTATATCAACTCAGCATGTATATAAATACAAGTCTAAGCAATAATAAAAAATGAGCTGAAAAACTATTCTGTAAAATACCTTCTGTTACACCCTGTATCTTTGGCGCTGAAAACAAAGCTTGGGAGTAGACTGTGAGTGACACAGGTTACTCCTGATTAAGCACCATGTAAAATCAGGAACCAAAAACTCCAAGTAAACGAAGTTAAGCGCGGGAAAATACTCATATCACCACATCATCATAGCCAACTACAGTCTAGTGACAGTAAGGATCCAAAATACCTTGAATCACCAAAGAGAAAAGAACCAAAAGCAGCAATGCTGAGGAGAAGAAGACCCTGTGAAGAGAACATCTAGTAGCAACGGAAATTATCTTACCGATGGCAGATAATGAAAGCTCAGAGCCAAAATATTGAAACATAAAGTTAGTGTGACTAATCAGTCAATAAGAAACACTTAAACTGCGAAACATTTAATGATTACATCGACATGTAGCGCACAAACTATAATTCCTCAGGATTCAACTTACCCTTGTAGACACTCAACAGTTCAGGTATTTCCTCTGTAAATTTGGTCACATACCTCCGCAGGAACACATTCTCAGAAGGAAACAACAACGAACCCATGCTCCAATCTTCCTTGATCAGTCCTTTTGACTGCAAGAGCTTCACCACTCTAAACCTGGGGATCATTCTATTCTCCAAACTGAAAAACAAGACCATAGGGCATTGCACAATCATCTCTGAAGACTTCCCCATTTTGTTCACAATAAAGTCCATTCCTCTAGCAATTTTCTTCTCCGACAGTAACAGACAATGAGGATGTTTCCTAAATGCAGCAAGTATATCGTCCTTTGACCAACCCCACTTTATATATACATCAAAGCACCGCTCCATTATCGACTTGTTGCCTTTCCCTGAAAGTGCATGCACTGCCAATACAAAAGTTGATTTCTTAGGATCAAATCCCATTTCTTTGACCTCTTTGACAACTTCGCTAAACTTTTCATGACCTTGAATAAGAGCTTCCGGAAAATTCATCAGCAACGTCGGAATTCTACTCTGGGGTACACCAGATTCTCTCAAAAGCTCTATATTCGGCCTAAGATTCTTGGAACTATCCTCTAGGAAAATCCAAGTAGTGCGCTTCATAGCAGACACGATCTTAGAATCAGAAAGCAACATGCTTTTAAGGAAGTTATAACTAGGCTTTATATGCTTCTCCAAGCTTCTGGTCAAAAGGCTAGGGTCTGCTGTGAGTGTTCTGGCAAGGTCGGCATTTGAAATCCCAATGGAGCGCAAGAACTTGAGTTTTGGCATAAGTGTATTCTCAGGATCGGCTAACAACAGTAAAGGTCGTTTCTTGACGAGTCTTGAGATCTGAGACTCGGTGAATCCATGGTTTCTAAGAAGAGCCAAAACCGCATCTGGTCTCTCTGAAGACTCGAATTTCATCTTCTCCGCCGCTGACACCGCAGCTTCTACAGAAATCCTGCATGATTTAATCAGGTAGTTCACTGTAAAAGAATCTCCTTTTTCTCTTGATAACTTGTTTGTAATGGGTCTACAAAGGGGCTGGTAGTTCTGAAGATAAACAGAGGTTTCGACTCTAAGTAGTTGTGTGGATTTGGTTGGTGAAAATAAGCTTCTACGAAGAAAATCGAAAGAGATTGCTGGGTTAAGCAGACCCAAACATTGGAATTGTTGAACAAACCTCATCCTAGATTTGGGTTGAATCTGATCAAATGACGGCATTATCGTCTCAGTATATTACCTCTCCATGCCCCCCGAAACTCTCTTAAGGGCATTGCCGTCTTATTACAAAGAGATAGTCTCTAAAAAATTAGTTTGGATACAAAAGCAGTTCTGCTCTGAAGCACAGCAATCTTCAATTCCCGTTGCCCTTATGATTAATCCTTTTCTTTATTATACTTTGGTTCTCCTTGCATCCTTAACATGTATCTCTAAACGCTTTAGTTTAAGTCTTTCGAGTATCCTTACTATAAGATGTTAAAACTTGCTATGCATTATATTGTATTGACTAACTTTCAACGATATACGATTGAATATTTAATAAAAGGGCATCTGCTTAATAAACCACCATAGGGTTATCCAAACACACACAAATTCAATGTGATATTCTTCCCCTGCACTGGAATAGAAGATTCCCAGAAACTCTCTTATACTACATCAGGTACACACATACCCTATTCCAGAGGTAATTCATATATAACTTGAGAGAAAACTAGAATTTTACATAACAACGGAGGGCTTCTTGGAAAGCAAGACCTTGAGAGTTTTGGGGTCGAACACTGGGGGACTACAAGTGAAGTTTTGACATACAAGTGCAACAACTTTATTTGCAACATAATTATTTCTCGCCATGAGAGCAATGTTGCTATTACTTTCTTGCCAGAATTCCATTTCTTCATTGTTTGTGGGGTCTATGTGAATTACCTGCAGAAAGATTTCAGCACAGAAAATGCGACCATCAAGACACAGAAACTGAAAATGCTTGAGAAGTCCAAAGCAATGTACTTACTGTTTTATTGGGATCATATGAAGCATGAGCAGTAGCCAGCATGTTATCAAATTCCAAAGATGGCTTGCGACCAACCAAGACAACATGCTTCCGTGAGGGCACAGAAGTCATGTCCGCTGCACAGCACATTAAAGGTATAGCCATGGCCATGTCTTTTAGTCTCATCTCAAAAACTGCCTGTTTAATCAAAGCCTAAGTGTTAAAAGGCAAACTCAATAAGTTCAACAACTAGTCTCATTAAGAACAAAACATACCAGAAGATGCTCTGCAGTCTGCCTGTAATGTTCAGACTTACTGCCAGCCACCATTGAGGCCAATCTTATGAGATTGATTGCAGTAACCGAGTTTCCTGAAGGCTCTGCACCATCATGATCTTCCTTTACTCGGAGGAGAACCGAAGGGTCCTCGCCAGGAGTATTGAAATAACCTCCTCCCCTTTTGTCCAGAAATAGTTCATCCTGGTAACATTTTACAAGCAATCACATTTAGGTCAAGATTTAAGGCCAGTTCCTACAATGACCAAACAAATTCTGGTGGTTGTTACCTACCTGAGTGTTTTGTAGTTCAGTAGCCCATACCAACCAACATACTCCACCACCAAACTCATAGAGATCCAACAACCCAGAAATGAGGAAAGCATAATCATCTAAAAAGCCAGGTGCTTTAGAGGGACCATTTCTAAAGCTGTGTTGAAGTCTGCGTGTTTGTTCATTGTAAAGAAGATTTCGTATAAAATGTGCTGCCTTTTCTGCAACTTCTAGGTACTCCTTCGGCTGCAATTGTCACGAGCAAAAATGGAATGGCAGATCAGAACAAAGCCAACCACCAAAGCACCACAAAGGAAAGTGATGTTCAACCCAATTGACAATGAACAATGGGCAAAAACTATGTCATACCAGTTCAATTGTAATACTCTAAACCAGAGGCACAGCAATGCCCCAAACCATAACATAATACCCAAAAAGATGACAAGAATTATCATCCCCTGTTTGTCCCGGTAGACTGGTAACCAACATGATTAAATTATGACCATTCCAAGGGAATATATTTTCCAATGAGTCAAAATGGTTCAGCCAAAAGAAAAAGTACAACACTTAATAAACAAAACTCGCCATACCATAGACATCAATGACATCTTCACACGTTATCAAATAAATGATGGAACAAGAAACCGATCAACACATTCTTTCAAAAGCTTTTCTTACAAAAATAATAGTGCAAAGAATCCAAATATCCCAGGATATACTTCAGCAGGTAATTGAACAATCAACTTTAGAAGATACGTTGACAAGCAGAAGATTGCAATATCTTACATCACATCCAGTAACAGGAAAGTTGTATTTTGTGCTCTCAGCTTCAAACTCGAGAATCTTAGAAGCTCTTGCAAAAGATGAAATCGTGAGACCATTCCACGAAACAATTACCTAACAAGGAACTGTTTTGTCAAACAGTTTGCATCACAAGCAGAAAGCTAAATAATCAAAAGCGCATATCAGAAAGAAATGATTATGTTTTGAAGTATAAGACCTTGTCATCTAGATGTGGCCTTGGTCGTTTTGATCTTAGATCAAAAAGCTTTTGCTTGCACTTTCCCAATATTTCAAGATACTCTTCAACAGAAAGCTGATATCTGGATGCTAATTCTGCAGTATCATTGAGTTCAATAAGCACATTTTTCCCTTTGAATTCGTTGTGAGGATCACTCATTCTTGAAAGGTCACAATTCCCCAGAGGTTTTATATAATAATGATCCTTAAAAAGAGTTGCATGTTCTCCCAGGGCATCTTCAACCTAAACCGCATAAAATATATAATCAAAATAGGTAATGCAGAAAAAGCAAAAAATCCTTCTTTTCTAATATCTTGTTGAGTATGAAAGAAATCTTGTCGAGTATGAAAGAATTATTCTTTTGCATATAGATGTTAAGGGAAATGAATTTGTACATTTGTAGGTGAATCCTACAAAAACTTATTCAGGAGACTGAGCTATGCAGACGCTATCCACTAATGTTAACTCCTCAAAATGGTTTCTGGCTAAACAGATGGCGACTTGAAAAAGCCTAATGAACAGATTACTTTAGGTAGAGTAAAATACAACCTTTGTACTAAGACACTGAGACCTCTATAAAAACATCAGAAACTGTGTAGAAAAAGTAAGAAATATACTTGATCAAATGGTACTCAGAATGTCCAATGAGCACCCTTATCACTCTTGCTGGATTGGTATGTACTCTTAGGTTATTGTTTAATTCAACCAAGGAACTAAAAGAACAATGACACAATAACAATATAACCTCTTTAGTTGTCCATATGTAGAAAGCTCCTTCCTTCTTCTTCCTAGCACCTTCATGTTCAGCACTATCAGCATCCTCTGCCGAAAAGATTTCACCTCGTGGTCCAATCATATCTCTTCTCAAGTAGTCAAGAATGTCGCGGGATATACATGAATAGAAGACATCATTGGTAATAGAAAAAGCATCTAAGTAAACATTAGCAAGCTGCCCTTGATCATACAACATCTTCTCAAAGTGAGGAACTGCAAGGAGAAAACGACAACTTTTAACATTTCTTTCTATGAAGTTCACTTAATGAAATAAAATTCCACAACATGAAGCTAACTGAGTAGATTGACCATACCTCTCATTGAAACCTTACAAGAGATTCTTTATCAAACCAGTACTTTCAGGAGATAGACTGAACATGGGATTTCCAATATTCATGAAGACTACAGAATCTCTTGTAAATCTCAAGTTAAGATGGATTGGTCAATTTACTAGATCAGCTATATGTTGTATGTTTTTATATGAAGACCAACTGACCATGCCAGCGCTCATCCACACTATATCTGTGAAAGCCACCTCCAATGTGATCATGAACACCTCCCTTTGCCATGCATTCCAGAGTAAAGAGAACCATTTTCACACTTTCCTTTCCTTCACCTGATTTACCAGCGTCCTCTAATTTTTTAGAGTAGTATAGCATCAATTGGATCTCAACAGGACGAGGAAACTTTGGGGCTGATCCAAATCCACCATACTGCGAATCATAGTTTCGAGACAACTGCAATCACAATAATGCAGAAACTTAACATACAGGTAATAGATAACAAGAATTCCATATAATTCCATTTAATGGTAACCCGCCAACCTCTAAGTTTTAACAATTATATGGTACTGAAGCAATATTAAGCACAAATGTTAACGGCCTAGCTTTAGCGCAGAATGATCAGCATCACTATAGAACCAAGAGGTGTTCCTTTTTCCTTCTTCCACAATAATGTGGCCAAGAAATTTTATGCAAAAACAAGAAAATAGCATACTTGCTCTGCACATAGACGCAGGGCACTGAGTGGAAGCCCATCAGCCAATTTATTTGAACTGGCAGTTGCTGCCAACGCTTCTGACAACTGTTCAATGGCAAAATCTCCACTCTTAACAAGCATCTCTCGCTTAGTGTCCCATGCATCCTTCACTTTTCTGAATAAATAAGTAGAATGAATGAATACGGTAAAGATAGTTCATGTATGCTATACGAACCTTTGGTATTGCATAATTTACAAACTCTTTAATTGTTGCAAGCTCTAGCACTTTAATAATTGTTCAAAGCTCTAGCACTTTAATAATTGTTCAGAAAAGCACAGAAAAAGAGATAAAGAAGAATGAAATTAGGCTATGCAGTGGCCACAATGCTTTCACCTGAGTATACTTTTAAATCCCGGCCTTCCATATCTATCATCTGGAGGAAAATAAGTTCCCCCCATTAAAGGTTTCAAATCAGGTGAAAGGAAAACGCTAAGCGGCCACCCTCCGCCACCATAAAGTGCTTGCACGAACGTCATATAAACCTGCACGGATAAAAGTACTTTGTCAAGCTACCAGAAAGAAAGGGTATAGAGTTCAGATAATATTGACTTCCCATTTATGTGAACATGCAGAAAAACAATATAGTGCATACAAATTTCTGCTCTAATATGAGAGAAAAGTAAGCACCAATTAGATGGTATAACATCTAAAGATCCTGCTCTCCCATTTTCGAAGTCAACTAAAAGAACACAGTAGTCTTGTCATATGATTTTAATCGATAAGCCAAAGGCTCACCTTATCAACATCTGGCCGTTCCTCACGATCAACCTGACACACTTGACAGTTCAGAACGACTTGCAAAATAGAAATTATCAATTCCCAAAGATTGATTTATAACTAGCTATAAGATACCGTCACTGATTCCATCTCACCTTAATACTAACAAACCAATCGTTCAACAATTTAGCCACCCCCTCGTCTTCAAAAGACTCCACTTCCATAACATGGCACCTAATCGGACATTCCAGGCCAAAACGTTAGTTCCCTCCTTTTTTTCCTTCCAAATTATTACTAAAAATAAAAATCACAGATACCGAGTTGACATAGAAGTTTTACCAGTGGCAGGTACTGTATCCGACTTGAAAGAGAAAGTAGCGACCAAACCCACTAAGAGAATTTCCAAGAAACGAAAAACATGAGACCCCGAAATTTCCAAATCACAATAAATAAAAAACCAAAGAATGGATTCAAGAAAAGTAAAGTACTTGACAAGAAGATGGGCACGTCTCTTCTGCGCGCTTCAGCGAAAGCTTCCTCGCTCCATGGGTACCAATCAACCTTCAACCCAATAATTCAAAACATCCCAGATCAAAACACAAAACCAAATCGCTCATTGTAAACGATAAAAGAATCAAGATTTTTACAGGGTTATGAGCGTGTTGAAGCAAATAGGGACTGTGCTCAGCCGCGAGACGATTGGTATACTTGTGGTGAGAAGCAGAAGGCATCGGTTGGGTGGTATGCTCGGCCATTGCCACGACGCCCCTATTCGAGTGAAACCAACGAACAAAGGGAGGGAACACCTGACAAGAAGGGTACCTTCCAAGAATATGGGAAGACAACTTAGGAGCAGACAGGACGACTGAGCGACGGAGAAGATGTGAAGATAAGACAAAGGAGTTGAGCATAGAAGCTGCGCGTGGGAATAGCACACAAAAGAAAGAAAGCTGAGGCGAGGTGGAAGTAGAAGATATATACATATGAAGGAGAGTTGAGGATGGGACGGTGGAATTGAGAGAAAGAAGAGGAATTTAGTGTGTTTACGACAAGTGTAAGGATCTGTGAAACGCTGAAGAGACGATGACGGAGTAGATGTTTGACATGTGTGAATAGTTTAGTTACTTACATGCTGCCACGTGGCATACTACCCCCCTCACGGAATTGGTAAGGAATATTATTGAAACGGGCTTTTCATGGGCAATGTTATTCTCTCGATGAACGATCGACTATCTTAGCTCCAACAGTCAGTAATACGTGGGAGAGGACCAATATCAGTAGGGATGGGTATGGCGGCTATGGTACTTTCAGATGGTCGGATAGGCTATATCTTGTAAGTCTCCATTTCACTTATTAGATATGTACACCACTTCGTCTACCATTGCATGTTTCATAAATACTGGACAACGAGGAGTAGACTAATTGATTCAACCGTTCTCTCATACAAGAAGTCTTGAGTTCGAGTCACGTCAAAAGAGGGGAAATGAGATTTCTTCCTAATTGATGAACCTCTAGCCCCCTGAGTACAGCTTCTTGATCGGATAAATTACGGATGCCTTGCTTTTAGCGACAATGTGGGAGTTGAAGCCACTAGAGAACCCGAGGGCTGCTGGGAACCTGATGCTGAGCAGGGGGGCCAGTAATCAATCAGCAGTCGACCAATCGAGTATGTGACGACTCCTTATGCACAGAAGTGTACATACAGGCTACGTAGGAACCTAAGGGATCTTGAAGTTCTAGATTTACCTCCTCTAGGATTCTTGGGGTGGGATCTTAAGAGCTTAGGATTAGTCCGACTAAGTTGAGATATCTGTAAGTGTAAGTCGACTTGTACATTGGGTAAGTCGACTTACACATATCCAGTACCGATAAGTCGACTTGTACATAGGGTAAGTCGACTTATGCAAGGACGGTACTGTTACTTTGTGCCCTAAAGGCAATCCCCTTTAGCGCGTTTTATTCAA
>JANIPN010000009.1:34031717-34042692 GCA_027478595.1 Erythroxylum anguifugum
ATTGTGGTTATATAAATATAAATTAATTTAATTAATAACTAAATTATTGTGGTATATTCTTTGAAATTTTTTTGGTGTAGAATGGTTGGAGTAACAAAAAATTTGGTGTAGAAAGATTCTAGAGATATTCCACTTTACACCAAATTTGGTGTAAAAGTTTGGTGTAATGGTTGGAGATGGCCTTAGCTCTATCAACCAATAATTAAAAAAATTAATCAGTAAAAATCTAGAATTGTCTATTTTTCGATTTCAAATTTTTAACTTTCTGATTTGATTGACTTAATTTAATAACTGTTATTTTTAAACATTAGTTTATTAATTGGTTGTCAATTAATTAAAATCTATTTTTTAACTTAGTCTCAAATTTTTTAATAGATAATGAAAATCTATTTCAATTGTTTTAATTTTATTCAATATTTAACATAATTAAACACCAGTTTAATCTTTCAAACTTAAACCTCTTACTTTTGAGAGTTTAATTTTCGGATTGTAAATTATTGCTATTAACTATACCAAATCAAGTAGATGTTTTTTTTTTAATTCAATCCCTCTATTTTAAAAATTATATCTCCGAGTGATAACCTTTTAGGGTAATATTATAATCCTAACATAATGTGATAATAAAACTTTTGTTTTGAATAAAAAATAAAAATAAACTAATAGAATATTACACAAGAAATTGTAAATCAAAATATAGTTAAAATATCAAATTACAATAGAGATACCAAATAGAGAGCTATTAATATTAGGCAACATAAACTCCAGGGCGCAGGTGAGTTAGTAAGGTGCTCTCTTGGCTTAAATGAGGTCGCGAGTTCAAACTGCCCTCATGTATGCAGCTGTTTAAAACTTGGAGCCAGAACTTTTGCTTTCTGCAAAGGACCTACCCAGCTTGAGCAAGGATTAGTCTGAGAATGAATGACTCAAAGGTATCTTCTCATAATTAGGACCCTCTTAAGATACCTATTAAAAAAAAAAAAAAGAAGGCAACATAGAAAGATCTGCTTTCCTTGATAGTTGCATGATTTTATAAAATATCCTCAACTAAGGGAACGGCCTGCTTTAGCCTTGGAAAACCTGTGGTTACGTTCCCCTTTTTAATTCATTTCAAATTTTGCGTGGCTGACCATCAATTACTTTGACCCACATACATTTGGAGCTTTACGTTGATTGAGTTACCCACTAATCTTCTGAAAAGTTTGACATTAACTGAGAACTTGACCAAACCAGGAATGATGATAGTGGCTGCAAGTAAACGCATTTGGATAAGGCTTATCACCTCACCAATGTGATGTCAGATGATATCTATAGAGACACAAATTAAAGGTCAAAAAAGATATTCTCCATTTACATATATAGAATAGATTAGCCAGTAAAAATTGCGGGGAATTAGAGAACGCCTGTCACAACAGGGCCAGTTGCTACCGTTGTCACTTTCACTTATGGCTTTTCATCGTTTTATATGGCCTGTGAGCTGTCATCCCTTTCTTTTTATGGTACACGTCTTTGCTAAGCCCATCAGTGCAGTCTGCTGAAACATTTTGCCATAAGAATGTTTCCCATCTATGCTTTTCGTTTCTGACATTGCAAATGATGATTGATCATACTCAAGGCTAGCTGTTCTTTCCTAGTCTTACATTACGTGAGTGTTGATCAACCATTGCACCTCAAGACTTCCTTGTTATCAACAATTAATTTGCTGATAAAAGCCACCAAGTTTTCTAAAATGTTCCAACTGGAAATGGCATATGTACCACCTGGCTTATCCAGAAATGATTCGGGTTCCAGCCCCTTAAAATGAAAAAGACGCCCATCTTCTCTCATTTCAGAATACTGGATGCACCCTGGAGGAAATTTCCTTTTAATTCATACGATTTCTGTGTTTCTGATACTAACAGATGAAACAGGAAAACTTTTCCATGTCCGATACGATAGATTCTATCCTTATATAATGACTGCAGGTCACTCAGAGACAATGACATATGGGATAAAATGGCTGTCAACTTGTTGGTTTGTCATGAACCACATGGTGGAGAAATATCGACCACTGAAATTCTAAAGCAGAATGCAAGCTCGGTTCCTGGCATCACAAATGAGGATTAGATGTTGGTCCTTAAAAAGATATTTTCAGCTTTAAACCGATCTACTTCGATCTTATTCCTTCGTCAAGTACAACTTCTCCTCTTTAAAACATATCCCTGAACTCTTTATTTCTAGATTACATATCATGATATTTGAAAGATATGCAAATCCCAGATAAAAATTCTTCAATCTGATCTGACATCGGGTGCAAGCAGGATATGAACACAGGACGAATCAGAGGATTTAATTGATCTTGAGTTCAACTGTTGGGATTGTTTAGGATAAGGAAATGGGGTCACGTAATTGTCCGAGGGAATATGGCATCTTTGAGCCTTACCTGTTGTTTTCTTCTTTTAGAGATTCACCATTCCCTCTTCTTTTTGTGCAACACTACTGTCTTCCTGTTTTCTTTTCTTTTCTTTTCCCTTCTCTCTTTGAGAACTGTTGTGTGTTGCAGCAAAATCTCGACAGATTGATTTGCACTCACAGACGAGGAATTAAATTAGAACAGATAACAGCTTGATCAAAAACAACACAAGTCAGAGATCAATCTGAGATAGACCTTCGTTTTATTTAGCAATTAGCAAGGCATCATCTTCAGGGCGCCCAGATTATACGCCATTGTAACAAATAGTTTTCAACTACTAGGAAATGAATCTAACTGAAAATTTAACAAACTAAAATAAAAAAATTATAATAATGACAGCCAACATAGGCGTTATGGTTCAACTAAATACTTGGGATATGCAGGCAGCAACAATCAGAAAGGTGGATTCACCGTAAGAAAATGAATTCATAGCCTAAATAATTTATTGGTGCATAGGAATTTTAGATAATATTAATCATCAAAATAATGAAAATCATCAAAATAATGATTCCTTGAAAACAATAACCGAATCTACCCCAGCTACTAAGCTCTTTAACAAACTCTTCTGCTCACAAAGAGATATGGATGTGACAAGTAGGCTTTGATCTTTTGAACAATGCCGAGAAGTTGAACAGTGGAAAAATGCTTATGATGAAAAGCTAATTTGGCCCTTACAAGACTGAAACGCTACTAGGAGTGGAACTAAAGTAAGATGAGAAGGCAACGTATCAATGATCCATCAAATCGTTTACGAGGCATCACCCTGAGGCCTTCGCATTTAGTTGCTATTCGGATATTCTCTACGTTAAACACACGATTACTTTCTTTCAATATCGTCACCGTTTCTTCTGCTGGGGAAAGAACTCATTTTAGCGTCTCCCGGAGACAGGCGTATTTAACTTATTAGTGCGTTGTCTATGCCAGGATGCCTGAAATAGGATACAACGGATTGTTTTAGAATCCCACTTACTTATTACCCGGCGGGTTGTTCATTTATACTCTTACATATAACGTTGCTTTCTGATTTCAAATCAGTACAGAATACAGATTCTAAGCTCGAGCACTGAACAATTATGGATACATCCATATGATCCATTGTCGCTAGCCATTAATATAGGTCATTCACCCGTAGTAGAAGAAGAAAGTCGAGGATTAATGTGCTGAACCAGCTTCTGAACCTATTAGAAACTATAAATTCACCTTCTAACAACTAAATATAGCTTTATTCAATTCAACAGAAGACTATGGTACACATGTAGCTATTCTTCTCCTCTAGCTTGTATTAGTAATTTAGTTATATACAAACCTGAAATTGAGAAAAATTATCCTGTTTATATCAGGAGATACTACTATAATACTAATAGAAAAAAAGGTTCACATTTTAGATAGACTCGATCGATCAAGCAACAATGCATGGCTGGTTCTCAGCACTTCACAGTCCATCCGCAGAAGAACTTTGTTACGCTCTCCTTGTTTAGAATGGCAGCATTGAGGTGTTAATTTGAACATGGAAATTAGTTATATATACTTTCAAATCCAGATTGCTCCTGCATTCTTCAGTAAAGCGCCGAGCTGGTTCTTGATTTGCAGGCTCATGACCTGCTGATCACCACCAACAAACAGTTGCCCGATGAACACTGCCGGTACACTTGGATGACACCCCAATTGCCGCAATGCTTCCTCTACATGTTGTCCATTTGGAATCTGATCGAGTTCATAAACTGTAGGATTAGCTCCAAAGCTACATATCAGTGCCTTAATGGAGTGGCTCATGAAACAAGTGCTTTTGCTGAATATCACTACTGGCCTCCCAGCAATCAACCTCATAATCGAAGCATCCATTGTTATGAAGGGTAATACGGAGCAAGCGATATGAGTGTGTAAAAACTTGTTAGAGAGTTGGAGTGTTTTGATGTGAGGAAATTGACACCGTTGGAGATCTATTTATAGATGCCAGTATGCCACTCATCAGAATGGTGAGCTGCATTTCTTTTCTTAGTTTGGTATTACGATAGAATATAAGCTGAAAGAGAATAAAGTTTGAAGATATGTCATTTGATTCCTGAAGTACCCTTGATCATTATTTGACAATCATGTATCTGTTTATGATGCTGTAGAGAATAACTATTCCCATCAGCATACTTGCCAAAGTGCACAACGTGATAAATAAGTAGTTATATTCTCAAATAGCTGTAATGATCTTGTATAGTTAAATTGTCCTTAACATTCCAATGTCGACTATTTCTTTCGGAATTTCGTGATCGAATAATAAATATCTTCCATATCTTTGTTCATTTATGCTCATAGTTTACATTGATCTCACAACTCGATTTCTGTCAGAAGCACGTGTGATGTGGTTGCTGACAGCTACTAGTGACATCATATGATAAACTTGTTCAACTCTTTTCCTTTTTTCCCAATGTTTTCTGGGTTTTCTTTTGTGTTCTTCGACTAGTGTAAGAGCTATTTCTTTCCTTTAGAGCTCTGCTAAGATGGAGAAAGAATTTGGGTTTAACCAAGTTGTGTCTTCTTTTCCTGCTTGACAAAGATTCCACGGAAGCTGACATGCAAGAGGGCGGCGAAGAAAAAGGAGAAATTTGTAAAAAAGGAAGAAGAGATCATCATTTTAAGTCATACAAAGAAGAAAGAATCTCTTCAGGACCCACCTAGTTGACTTCTACACATTGTGCAACTTGGAAACAGCTCGTGATGAACGAATGCTCTTTCCGTTGAGCACATGATTAAATCAAGTAGATTTTAGTATTATCCAAATCCCCAAAAACCTATTTTTTCTTATCTAAAACTAGAAATTAGTTTTGCATATTAGACTATAGAATCATATTTTATACAACTACAGTAAGCATTGCTTGAGAGTTAATTAAGTTGAAAATGCTAATTATACACCTAGTTGACCGTGGATTTTGAATTTTTTAATCAATTTTAAAATATTAATTGTTATTATTAATGGTTTATAAGTCCAATTAATATGTAAGACCAAGGTTTGCAACACTCAACATTAAGGATATTCTTTGCTTACTACTACGGAAAGGGTAAAACTATATCCAATCCAAAGATATTTAGGGATGAGATATGTTCAAACATATTTATTCTTCTTAATTATTAACTAATTAAATTTTAGATTTATACTGATCTTTTATACCAAAATAAAGTATAGGCCACCTAATATAGATAAAATGCTTTTTTTAAAAAACATCAAAGTAGGATTAAATTAATATAAAATATTTATGTGACTGAACTCATCGTTTCAAAGAGTACATTTTCAGATTTTTTGATGTTTTGCATTAACTTGTTCTCATTCAAAATTGCTCTATTTATCGCTTATATCATTCTGTACTTACAGAGTTACAGTAGTAGAATGAAAAAGATTGAGGATTAGCGTGTTGAATCAATTTCTGAAGCTATTGATCAAAGTAACCATTCTGCAGTAACACAAATATGTTTTTATTCAGAACAACACAGAAGACTGTAGTATACATGTAGGATCTAGTAACTTTAGTTAATGATACGAACCAGCATCAGGAAAAGTTTTCAGGTTTCTCTCAGGAAAGACAAACCAAAAAAGAAAAAAAAAAGAAGAAGAAGAGGAGTTTTATTGTTAGATAGACTCTATCAGGTATGTATAGACTGGTCCTCAGCACTTCACACTACATCGGGAAAAAGAAAACACCTGCTGAAATATTTAGCTAGCTTGATTAGAAGTAGCAGCATTATATAGGGTTTAAGCATAAGAAATCAGTACTATAGTATTTGTTATTCAAATCCAAATTGCTCCTGCATTCCTCAGCATTGTTCCTAGCTGATTCCTCACTTGCAGGCTAATCACCTGCTGATCACCACCGACAAACTGCTGCCCGATGAACACCGCCGGTACGCTTGGTTGACACCCCAGTTGTCGTAATGTACTCTCAACCTGTTGCCCATTTGGAATTTGATCCAACTCATAAACTGTAGGATTAGCTCCAAAGCTGCATATGAGCGCCCTAATGGAGTGGCTCATGCAACAAGTACTCTTGCTAAAGATCACCACTGGCTTTTCTGCAACCAACCTTGTGACTATATCCATGCTGTGAATATTTCAGAGACTAAGAGAAGATAGTAGGAGTCTAGGGAACTTGCGCCCAAAGAGCTGCAAAAGTTTTGCTGCGAGGAACTTGACGCCATTGGAGGTGTATTTATAGAGGCCACTCGGAGGTGGTGAGCTGAATATAGTTCTTATTATTTTTCATTTCGTTGCCATATGATAGAATATAAGCCGAAAGGGAATAAATTTAGGACGTGCGATTTGATTCCTGACGTACTCTTGATGATTATTTGACAGAGACGTAATCTAAATGTGATAACTGAAGCAAGTTGAATAAAGATGAATATGATGTGTAAAGCTTTTCGCTTGTTTATTTCATTTCCTACGAGAACAATTTATACAAGATGTTTGTGGAATTCTAGACTGTTCATTTGAACAGATTATTCTACTGATATAACATAATTTGTTACTTACAACTAGTAGTCTGTTGGGAAGGAATATCTAGATAAAATTTGGTAGTCTTGGATATTAGCTTGTTCTAGTCTGCAGATGGACTCATGTTTATGTTTCCAGACCCATTACAATTTTCCTGGCCCAAAGTCTTTTGTAGTTGATTTGAGTCCTTTACACCCCCACCCAAACGACACCTAGGATTTGATACTAGGTTGAGTTTGAAAGTTAACTCTCGAACTGGTTTAGTGAGCAAGTCAGCGATCAGGTCAACAGTGTTCATATATCTTACCTCTAGAAGCCCTTTTGCTATTTTGTCCCTCACAAGATGTACGTTAATCTCTATATGCTTAGTTCGAGAGTGAAAGACTGGATTTTGAGAGGGAGATCGTGCGCCATTGTTGTCACACCATAGAATAGGTGGTCGTGGAGGTTTAAACCCAATTTCTGAGAGAAAAGAGGATAACCATAGCACTTTAGTGGAGAGCTGAGAGAGAGCCCTGTATTCGGCTTCAGTGTTGACATGGGCCACAACAGTCTACTTCTTAGAGCTCCAGAAGACTAGGTTGACCCTTAGGAAGACACAACCACCACTTGTGGACTTTCGGTCATCGGGAGAGCTGGCCTAATCAGAGTCGTTGAACACCTGAAGATCATGAGGAGAGGACGACGATCGGAATAGCAACCCTAGATCTAATGTTCCCTTCAGGTAATGTAAAACTCGTTTTAGGGCTATCCAGTGTCGAGTGAGAGGATGTGAAAGAAATTGACTTAGCTTATTGACCATAAAGCTAATATCTGGTTTGGTGTTGCATAGGTACTGCAGAGCACCAACCAAGCTGTGATACACAGATGGATTCCCAAAAGGTTGACCATCATGGCGAGAGAGCTTGACCATCACAAGTTTCATATGATTCATAATCAAAAGGATCCAAATATCATTTTCTTTATGTAATTTTGTGATTCTAGTTTTATTGATATGACCTAACTTACAATGCCATAAATAAGATGAAGTTTAGTTACTTAATTTTCTTTTCTTACTATTTATATTAAGAATTAGCCTTTCAAGATCTAACTCATACAAACCATTTGCAAGTAATCCAGATCTATAATAAACAACATCTTTATAAAAAGAACAATTGTTATTCTTAATTACAAAGATAAATCCATTCAAATCCAAATAAGAAATAGAAATGATGTTTCTTGTAATAACAGGAACATAATACAATTATCAAGTTCCAATATAAGGCCAAAGGGTAAAGTTGAACTATAAGTTCCTACAGCTAATGTAGCAACTCTTTCTCCATTGCCAACTCACAGGTTCACTTCGCTTTTCTTCAATGATCTATTCCATGTTAACATCTGCATGTTATTACAAATATGAGAATCACATCCAGTATATAATACCCAATTATGTGGAACAGACGTAGAAAGATTAATCTCAATTATATACCTACCTAAAGAGACAGTTTCCTTAAGCTTCTTATCTTTTAGGCTAGCAAGATAAGATAGGTAGTTCCTCTTCCAATGTCAGTTGACTATGCGATGACAAAACATGTGCCCTTGTCATCGCTCTTCTTCTTGACACCTACTTTAGCCTTTATTACGTTAGTAGAAGCCTTCTGTTTCTTGTTCTTATTCTTCTTAAAGCCCTTTTTCTTGCTTTTGGAAGAACCGATAACAAGTACAGAACTGGCTTCCTTCTTAAGGCACCCTTCTGTAGTCTTGAATATGCTGAATAGTTCAGGCAATGTCATGTCCTTCTGGTTCATGTCGAAGTTCATGACGAACTGTGAAAAACTCGAACTTAGAGACTGTAGCACCAGATCAACATTTAATTTGTAATCCATGACAAAACCTAATTGGGCCAATTTTTCAATATACCCAATCATCTTCAGTAAAGCCTTATTAATATCTTTGAGATATCTCTCTCCACGTGGGAGTTTCTCTCTCGAGATATGAGAGTTTTGGGTGTTTCTTCTCCGGTGCCTGGGCGTTTGCTTTAGGGTTTTTTGGGTGTGTTTTGATTAGGGCAATCTCCGGCGTCGTTGTTTTGTGTCTGCGTCTGTCTTTGATTTGTGTTTAGGTTTTTGCTTTTGTTTTTCCTTGGGAGTTTTACGATTGGCTTTCTTCTATTGACGGGTTTCAGAGTATTTCACTCCGCGTTCTCTTGTTCAAGGAGTTTTTGGGCCCTGCTTGGGGGTTTTCGTCATGTCGGCGGTTGAGTTTGAGATTGTTTTGGATTCTGGACGTGAACTGATTGCTGAATCGTCGCGTTGTGTGGTGTTGGGGAAACTCATCTCAGATCGGACGGTTAACCGTACAGGAGTATTTGGTGTCCTGAGGAGTATGTGGACTACTATGGAGCTTCAAGAAGTTCGTGAATTGCGGCCTAATTTGTACACTCTGTCTTTCTATCGGCCAGAGCAGGCGGAGAGGGCGATTGGCGATGGGCCGTGGACGGTGATGGGGTGTTGCTTTATTCTGAAGCATTGGAGTCTGGATTTGGCCCTTACGGAGGTTGATTTTTCTTGGTGTTCCTTTTGGATTCAGATCCATAATTTGCCTCTTGAACTGCTTACTAGCTTTAATGCTCGGAGAATTGGGGCTCGTCTTGGAAAAGTGGTGGCCATTGATGAGGACACATGGGAGAGGGGTCTGGGGAGGAGTTTTTTGCGGATGAAACTTGAGATTGATGTTACTGCTCCTTTGTTACCAGGTTTTTGGGTGCCTCGAGGACAAAGTCATCGGATATGGGCGGAGGTTAGGTATGAGAAGATGGAGGATTTTTGTTTTAATTGTGGAATATTGGGGCATCAAGGCCGTAGTTGTCGTCGGGAGAAGATTGAGCATTCTGAAGTGGATTTGAGACGATCTTTTGGTCCCTGGATGAAGGCTATCCCAGTGCCCGTTAAAGATTGTATGAGTGCTTTGTTGTCTATGGCAAGGCGACCTGACCTGGATTCTGAGATAGCTATCCAGCCTTGTGAGACTACCTTGGATCTGGAATTGCCTAAAGGTGGGGGTGGGACTGTTGATGTCCATGATGAGGCATTGCCGACTACTGACTTGGTGAGTGATCCTCTTGAGGACGGTGAAGCTGGCCCTCGGGTGGATAACTTGTTGAATCAGGAGGGACGTATTGAGGGTAAAGGGAAACGAGGGGTTGGCAGAGGTAGGGGCGAGGGAAGAAGGGAGGTGTCGGGGAATGTGAATCTAGCTGTCTTGGACTGCAAGTTCCTGCTGGAGGTTTGGGAGACTGTCCTTTAACAGTCTCCAATGCCATATGAAGTGTCTTTCCTGGAACTGTCAAGGGGTGGGATCACCCTTGACAGTCCATCATTTGATGGAATTAAATACGAAGTATGATCCTACTTTTATTTTTCTTATGGAAACTAAAAACAAGGTTGAAAAATTGGAAATTATTCGTAAACGGTGTGGAATGGCTGATGCTGTGTATGTCCCTCCTGATGGGATTGGGGGAGGATTAGTTGTGTGGTGGAGGGATTATGTCTCTGTTTCTGTCGTAGAGCAGGATAAAAATCTTATTGTCATGGATGTTTGTAATTCTGATGATGGCGTTCTTTGGAAACTTTTTTGGGTTTATGGTGATCCAGATATGAAGTTGAGGACTTTGAATTGGGATAGAATTGTGAGGAAAGCTAGGGATATTCGATGTCCCTGGCTTTGTATGGGGGACTATAATGATTTTCTCTACCATTTTGAGAAAGAAGGGGGAAAGAGAAGGGCTGCTGGTAAGTTGGATGGTTTTCGATCTATGCTTGTGAGTGCTGGTTTAATTGATTTGTCTTCAAAGGGTTTGTGGTATACTTGGGTTAATAAAAGGGAAGATGGGGAGATTCGGGAGAAAATTGATAGGGCTTTAGCAAATCAGCAGTGGCTTGAACTGTATCCTTGTTATTGTAAGTGTAAGTCGACTTGTACATTGGATAAGTTGACTTACACGCATCCAGTACCGATAAGTCGACTTGTACCTTGGGTAAGTCGACTTATGCAAGGACGGTACTGTTTAA
>JANIPN010000009.1:34310443-34337571 GCA_027478595.1 Erythroxylum anguifugum
TTACCTTGAAGATGACCCACGAAAATCTGATTTGCCTCCTATAGAGTTGCTTCCTCTTCCTTTAACCTTCTTCTTTTTGAAAATCCTTGGAAACCCACTTGAAAAACTCATGAAAGATGAACCCTAACTATCTTCTTCTTCTTCTTATCTCATGGCCGAAGCTCACACTCTCTCCTTTCTCTTTGATGAGTTCGTGAACCTCTTCTCTCTAAAGCCTAACCAAGTTATGTTTTAAACTAAATAAAACCTAAGCTAAAACGACATAGCATCCTAAGCCCTCTTATTTTTCCTTGCAAATTTGCGTAGCCTGCTTCACTTCATGCGACTACTACTTATTCATGCCTTCTTTCATTTTGTTTCCTTTCATTCTCATTTAATTGCAACTTAAATGGACTACAAAGCCCAATTGCTTCCTTTCTTCTTCATTTAAATGACATTTAAAAGGCTACAAGCCCATTTTATTTACCTTAAGCTTTAAAAACATATATAACTTCCTAATGTACCCTAACACCATTTTATTCTTTTACTTCTAGCAATTTGTCAAAGCTCTAATTTAACTAAAATCCCTTCATTTAATTTCTAAAATCCACACAAGCTCTGATTAAATCTAATCCCCCATTAAAGATTTCTTAACATAAGCAATTAAAAATCCTCAATTTTTAATTCAACCAAAAGAAAATTATTTATCTTTAAACATGCTTATTGATTATGAAAAAGGAATCGGGGCCCAACAGGCTGATCACTCGGACGCAGAGATTGAGTGCGAGAATCAAGGTGCGGTGGCGGATGGGCAGCGGGCTGTTGTAAACCCATCCGTTGCATCGCAAGAGCCGCGACGGCGGCTATATCGGGATTGGATGCTGCCGCTTGACTGACCTGTATGTTTCTAGACGTGGTGCCCTGATGTCGGGCCCACGGTGGGCGCCAAATGGTTCAGCCGGATTTTGTTGAGGTTGAGCATCGTCCATGATCTATACGATTCCGTCTGTGATATACCTGCAAAATAGATAACGGCGGGCTGGGAATTGTTTCCCGGGAGGCCCCTCCGACGCTCAAGTCAGTATTTAAGTGTAGGTCTTTGGCTGCTGTAAACAGAGAAAAATAGGGTTGTCTTGTCATACCTGAATCACGGTAGAATAATACCTTATATACTGGGGGTTGCCGCTATGTTTAGGTCTTTACATGAGTCGTTGTGTTTGCATGGGAGTCTAACTCCCGATGGGCCTGACGGGCTATGGTGGACGTGTGTAGATGGGCCTGGGCTTAGCATAGCCGACCCGACCAACTACTATTATAAGTGTTTCTTAAGTAATTTGACGACCAACCAATATTAAAGATATTCTTTGCTTTCTACTAGAAGGAAAGGGTAAAACTATATCTAATCGAAGATATTTGGGGATGAGATATGTTCAAAGATGTCAAACAAATATGTGATGATGAAGATTTTATGCCTTTATACTTTATTCTCCATAATTATTAATTAATTAAATTGGGTTATTTTTATGTTTTAGATCCTGGTAAAAAAGTTTTCTCTTGTTTATATACAATATATTCTTTCTAATACGAATAAAATACTATTTTTATTATTTTATTTTTTAAAACATCAATACTAAAATAAGGTAAATTATATTAGTACAAAATATTTATTTAACGCCCATCATTTTAAAGCTTACATTATAATTTTTTTGATATTTTGCATTAATTTGTTCTCGTCGAAAATTGTTCCACTTATTGCCGGCAATTACACATATACATGTCTTTCACTGCTTCAGAAGAAAAAGATGGGGGATTAGTGTGTTGAATCAGTTTATGAAGCTACCATTGGCAGTAACAAAAATATGTTTTTATTCAAAACAAGAGAAGATTATACATGTAGGATCTAGTAATTTTAGTTATGGATATATTTTTTTTAAAAATTATTTTCAAAATTTTTTTAAGTCATGGATACAAAACTAGCATTAGGGAAAGTTTAAGGTTTCTATTAAGAAAGATAAACCAAAAAAGAAAAAGAAAAAACGTAGCTGGAGAAGTAACGAAACAGAAACTAGGGACAGTGAGCTGTTTGGTTTATAGTGGACAGAACAGAAAATCTTGTCTCCGTCTCCAAGACAGATGTGTCAAATTAATAATATTATTATTATATAATTTGTATTTATTATTATTGAAATATATTATTATTAATATTTTTCAAATTTATTATTATAATTATTATTGTTTCGGATTGTCTCTATCCATCTTCCGACAAGTCTCTGTTCTACTTCTTCTTGATAAACTTCTTCTTCTTCTTTTTTAAGTAAGTTCACTTTTCTTAGAAAGATCATCAAGATGCTTCTCCAGTTGGTCCAATTGAACACTCAAATCCCTTTTTATGCACAAAGGCCTCACATTACTATAAGCCATGTTACTATCTTCTTCTTTCTTGTTTTCTGCTGCTGACACTACCCTTTTCTTCTTCCCCTGTTTATTGTCGTTTATATTGTTCTTATAGGTTGTCGCTTTCTGCATAGCCCAAAGCACATCTAATCCACTCAATCCTCCACTTTCTTTCTTCGAAATTTCTTGCTTGTTCGTGCCTCACTCCTGTTTCTTTTCCCGGGGTTTCTTTTTGAGAGTTGCCAAAGCACGGTCATGAGATGGCTGAGAGCTAGCTGAGACGACGATGGTGAGTTTGGTGATGATTCAATGTACATTATCTTTGCGATACATTTTTGGATTCTGTTATTCATTATGCCCACTCTCTGTTTGAGAAAATGTCTATTAGATGTGGGTCCTTGATTTTCTGATTTTGCATGGATGCCAGACATTGTGAAGAAAATTATTTATTCATACAGGTTCGTTTCGTGGCCATGCCAATGCTACCTTCTCGGCTCATTACAATTTGTGTAGTTCTGCGGTTCACTACGTAAGTTTCCATCACTGCGCCGTTAAGCTTTCTGGCAGACCTATTCTCGTGAAACAAACAAAGAATAGGTGAGTATTAGCACTTGATTAGACATTGTTAGTATATGAATAAATTGCTTGTCGTTTGGTTTTCTTCATGAGATGTTTTGTTGCTTTGTTGGATTTAGAACTAAAGTGGTAAGATGTGCGACGATTGAAGAAATCGAAGCAAAGAAGTCTTTTATTGAGAAATATTTTGTTAGCGTGATTTTAGTCATCTTTGAATTTTTCTTTTTGATGTTTTGATTTGATAATCATTTCGGAATATTGTTTGTTATCAGAAGGAAGAATGGAGAAAAATATTGAAACAGTTCAAACAAATTTTAATTTTGTAAGGACAGGAAGAGCTAATCCATCCATGTTAGACAAAATCGAGGTATTTATCCTTTTGCATGTTTGTGTAAGCACATTTATGATTGTCTTATGGGTTATTTTAAGTGAAAATGAGGATATGCCACGATAGAAGGTATGTGTGGTTATTGGCAACTAAAACTATGGAGTCATTTTGAAAGCAATTCATATGATGAGTGAGTAACAAACTCCAAAATTCTTATCATGAAGCATAAAATTTTATGAAAACTTCTCTTCCACATTCATCTTATATATGTTTCTCTTAAAGGGTGTTTTTCTGCTTAAATTGAAGAATGATTTCTACTATATTTATCTATATCTTTTCAAATAGCTGCAAGAAAATGGTTGTGACTCAATCTACCACTAGCTTTTTAATAAATTTCTTTTTTAAGTAAATGTGCTCCATATACATGGTTTGGAAGATAGGATATGACTTCTGTACAAATTTTCATGGAATTTTGCTACTCGCAGTCTATCATAGTGTTGATGCTTTATACCTTTCTAGAAAAGCTTTGAGAATATGTGATTACAGGTGGACTATTATAGAACTCCTGTTAGCTTGAAGAGCATAGCCTAAATCAATACTCTTGATGCTAGCTCTCTCTTGGTCCAGCCATATGTTTGTCTTTCTTTGAACGAATTATTGAATCGTTTGATGAAAGGTTTTCCTCCATCTTTTATTTCTTGTAACTTGTTTATATACAACTTTCATGGAATGCTCTGGAACTAGACCTGCTAACTAACTATGGAATGATCTAGAACTAGAGTAGCTAATAACTAAAACAAACTCCAAAACAAAAAGCAAACATGGATAATTGTAAAATAAATACATTGGCGCCATATATACTCTAATACCCCCTTCAAGCTGGAGAATACACATTGTGTATGCCCAGCTTGGAAATGTTAAAACGGAAATGAGCAGGAGGCAAAGGCTTAGTGAAGCAATCAGCAAGTTGGTGATGTGAAGAGTCTGGAAGAAGATGAACAACACCCTCTTGAACTTACTGTCGTACAATGTGACAATCAATTTTTATGTGTTTGATGCGTTCGTGAAATACCGGGTTAGAGGCAATTTGAAGGGCAGATTGATTATCACAATAGATGACAGCAGCATTGGAATAAGATATATTGAAGTCATGTAGCTAGTAAAAAATCCATTGAAGCTCACATGTGACGGATGCAATGGCTCGATACTCGGCCTCAGATGATGATCGTGACATAGTGGATTGCTTCTTGGAATGCCATGAAATGAGAGCAGATCCAAGGAAAATGCAATAGCCTTTGATTGATCGACGAGTATCTGGACAAGTAGCCCAATCAGAATCAGAAAATGCCTCGAGTTGAAGATCATTTTAGGTTAGAAAAAAAATGCCTTGACCAAGTACTTGTTTAAGGTAGCGAAGAATGCGATGAGCAGCAACCAGTTGCAGCTGTGTAGGCCTATCAACAAATTGAGATAAACAATGAACAACAAAAGTAATGTCAAGCCGTGTAGTAGTAAGATATAGAAGCTTCCCAATTAATCATCGATAGGTACTGGGGTCTGATAATGGCGTACTGTCATCAGCTGACATTTTAGTTGTAGCCACCATAGGAGAATCAACTGGCTTACATCCAAGAAATCCCGTTTCCTGCAATAAATCAAGGGTATATTTCCTTTGACAAATATAAATCCCTTTCTCAGTATGTGCAACTTCAAGCCCCAAACAGTACTTCAACACACCAAGATCTTTAATACTAAATTGATCATGTAATTTTTTTTTTAATGTGATCAATTTCTGCAATAGAGTCACTAGCCAGGATCACATATCAACGTATACACAAAGAGCTATAAATGACTGGGGTGTGTACTTGAGAAATAATGAAGGATCACTTGGAGCTGATTTAAAACCATTAAGATAAAGTGCCTGCGTTAACTTTGAATGCCACTGTCTGCTGGCCTGTTTCAAACCGTAGAGAGACTTCAAAAGCTTACAAACTTGTCCAGGCTTAGAAGCCTTAAATCCAGGAGGGAGCTGCATATAAACTTCTTCTGAAAGATCTCTATGGCTGAAAGCATTGTTAATGTCTACTGATGAAGAAACCATCCTTTAGCTGCTGCCAATGTTAATAATGTTCTGACAGTGGTCATTTTGGCAACAGGAGAGTAAGTTTAAAGAAAATCGATACCAAATTGTTGAGTAAATCCCTTTGCAACTAAGCAAGCTTTGCACCTCTCCAAAGAGCCATTGGCATTGAATTTTAATTTATAAACCCACTTGCATCCAATTGGTTGCTTAGAAGGTGGGAGATCTACAACAACCCAAGTATTGTTTGCTTCAAGAGCGTCGATTTCAGTCTTCATTGCTGCTCTTCAACAATCTAACTAATCTGCTTCATGGAAATCTTTTGGTTCTGTATAATTAGTAATGGTGGCAGAGAAAGCATGATGTTTAGATGAAAGATGAGAATAGGACAGAAAAGATTGGATGGGATGGAGAGTAGAAGAAGTTGAATGTATTTGTGCCTGATAATCCTTGAGATAAGTTGGTGCAGTCTTTTGTCTAGTGGATCTACCTAAGAATGGTGAAGAAGATGGAGATGTGAGTTTTGGTTGAGAATGGGATTTGGGTGGGGTATCAGAAGATGGAATAGGTGAAGGTGTAGGTACTGGATGTGTGGTGATAGAATCATTAACAAAATGATTGGCGTGTGAAGTAGGAGTGTTAAAATCATGATAAACCATTTCAAAAGTGTGTTTGTGTTCATGACCAGAAGTATGAGAATTTTTAAAGTAAGGGAAAATATTTTCATAAAAGACAACATGCCGAGAGATCAATATTTTATTAGTCTGGAAATCATAGAGCCGATATCCTTTTGTAGTACCTGGATATCCAATAAAAACACATTTATGTGCTCTATGATCAAATTTCCCTTTAGTAACATCAGTAGTAGATACGAAACATAGACATCCAAAGACTTTTAAATCTGAAAAGCTAGGAGGCTTATTGAATAACAATTGAAAAGGAGTTTTGTTATTGATTATGGGAGAAGGAATACGGTTAATTAAATAAGCAGCATGAAAGGTGCAGTTAGACCAGAAGGAGAGTGGCAATGACGCCTAAAATCTTACAGCCCGAGCAAGATTAAGCAAATGTTGATGTTTGCTTTCGACAACCCCATTTTGTTGAGGGGTGTATGGACAAGTGGTTTGATGCATAATACCTTTTGGATCATAATAACTTGGCATATTGAATTCTTGACCATTGTCAGTTCTAATACATTTAATAGAAGTTGAAAACTGATTTTCTGCATAAGTGCAAAAATTTTGCAAAATTTCTCTAGCTTGTGCCTTTGACTGCATAAAAAATACGCATGTATATCGGCTGAAATCATCCACTATGGTCAGGAAGAATTTATGACCATAAAAGGAGGCAACTTATATAGGACCCCAAATATCATGTAAAAGACTGAATATAGAATCAACTGATGAACTTCTCAAGGGAAAAGAAAGTCTCCTCTGTTTAGCATAATGACATATTTCACAAGGTTCATTATTTGACAAATATACGTCACTGTCTATATTTTGCAAGTGTTTGATTCTGTTATTTGACAAGTGCCCTAGTCTATAATGCCAAATATCAAAAGAGCCATCATGACATAAAGCAGAGATTGTTTTATCTATGGACAGAGTGTTATGTGATGTATTGGCATACACAGGTAGTGGTTTAGTAAGATGATATAACCCTTGAACTTCTTCAGCTAGTCCAATCTTCTTCCAGGAAAGCGTGTCCTGAATGAGGCAACAATTGGACTTGAAAATTAAACAACAAGCAGAATCCTTGAGCAACTTGCTAGCTGAAATAAGATTGGAAGGTTGGCACATATAACACATCTATCAATATTAGATCGGATGAAACCTTAATAATTCCAACATAAGTTGCTGGCATACTATCACCATTTGGAAGCTGAATTAGTGTGTTACGTAGAGGCTTATAATTGTTGTAATATGCAAGTGTATATGTAACATGGTCAGTTGCTCTAGTCTCAATAATCCAAACATTCTTATTGTTTCCAGACCTCGCAAAAGAGCAAGAAAGATGATTACCTTTCAGCTCAGTAGTTGGATTGAAGCTCGTGGTAAGCATGTTTGCTTGGGGTGAATTGATAGGCTCCTGTAGTTGTTGAAGCAAAGTTAACAGTCTCACATATTGCTCTTGAGTTAGACTCACCTTTGACAGATCAACTTGTGCATCCACAGTAGAACTTGTATCAACAACTCCAAGCGAGTTAGGATTTATCTCTTCATTATTTTCACCTTGCAACTATACTGCGTTAACATTCTGCATTATTTTCACTTTGTTCTTTGGATGACCAGCAGGACATCCATGTTTCTTATAGCATACATTGATGGTGTGCCCTGTATATCCACAAAAGCTACACATAGATTTCTTTACTACTTGACTTCTTTGAAAACTCTTCTTAGGATATGAGTTATCCTCTTGCTTTTTAGAATAGCCTCTATTGAGAAAAACACTAGGCTTTGCAATTTGTATAGCAACTCCCCCTGAAAATTATCTCTCTTGTTGTATAACCATTGAAAACACTTTATTGATCTTTGGTAATGGATCCATTAACATGATTTGTGAACGCACATTTGAAAAATTGTCATTTAATCCTCTAAGAAAACTGATTATTTGATCATTTTGATTATAAGTCTTCATCTTCTCAAGTGCATCGCAAGAGCATGATGGTTCACAAGAACAAATCGGAGTTAGTCTTAGATTCAAGAACTCATCCCATAGACCTTTTAAAAGTGTATAGTAATCTGTGATACTGAGATTACCTTGTTTGAAGGAATAAATCTCTCCTTGTAATTCTGCAACGCGCATGTTATCTCCTTAAGCAAATCGATCTCGTAAATCTTTCCAAATCTCAAGTGCAGAATTAAACCAGATTACGCTTTGTTGGATGGATGGTGTTAATGATTTTAACAACCAAGAAACCACCATTGTGTTGCATCTCTCCCATGCTTGAAACATTGAATCTCCACTTGCTGGCATAGTAATACTTCCATCAACGAATTTAAGTTTTTCTTTGATAACAGTGCCATTCGCATGGCTCTTGACCAGGTATGATAATTGGAGCCATTTAAAGGAGGACTCACTAATACTAGAGAAGGATTTTCACTTGGATGTAAGTAGTATGGGCTATTTGGTTAATCTTCACTTCGGCTAGCATTGCTTCCAGACGCCATTTTGTTAGACTCCCGAAGCTGTTTGATTAGGAATGAAAAGAGGGAGAAATAACCTGCTCTGATACTATAAATGAATTATTGAATCGTTTGATGAAAGGTTTTCCTCTGTCTTTTATTTCTTGTAACTTGTTTATATACAACTTTCATGGAATGCTCTGGAACTAGAGCTGCTAACTAACTATGGAATGATCTATAATTAGAGCAGTTAACAACTAAAACAAACTCCAAAACACAAAGCAAACATGGATAACCGTAAAATAAATACATTGGCGCCATATATACTCTAATTCATAAAGCTTTATTTTTATTGTTTAAAGTATTCTTAACCTTACTCAAGCCATGGATGCACTCAATGCATATGTGCTACAACACTTGCTTTTTGTTTTACGATCAGGTTGGATTGTTGAGTGCTTACATGATAAAGTTGTACTTTGAAAAGTACTTAATGATTTTCAATGAATATTTTGCTGGATTACTTTCCTATTTCATTGCCCTCTTTATCTTGCCTAATTGAAAACAATTTAGTTTAATTATGCATAATTTCAGGCACTCTATTGATTTTGAAGTTGCTTTTATGATTCTCATGGCTAATGTTTCGTATATCATGGCTGACGTATGAAGTTGCTCTCATCGACATAGACAAACTTAGGGTCATTCTAGTTATGTTGTAATTTTTTTTGGTAATCTTAGTATTTATAATTTGTATTTATTATTTTGTTTATAGGGATTGTTAAAGTTGTAATTAAAATCTTGTACACGAAGAATATTCTTTTTGTTGGTATAATTTAATGATATTTATTTTTTTATATATAATGCTTCAAATTATCAATTATTTTATAATAAATTAACACAAAAATCTAAATATTATATACAATAATATGGATTAAAAATGTCACAAATAATGATATAAAATTTAGTTAAAATGTATACTAAAAATTGGACTATATTTTATAAAACGTAGCTAAAAATATTTAGTTATATTTTAAAAAACGTAGCTAAACAGTTTTAGCTACGTTTTTAAAAACTTAGCTAAAAACAATTAGCTACGTTATTAGAAAAGTAGCTAATAATTTTTTGCTACGAAACTTAAACGTAGCCAAAATGTATTGGCGACGTTTTTTTCGCTACTTAAATAAAGCGTAGGCAAACAGACGATTACTAAAAAATGTCGCCTATATTTTTCAGCTACGGAGATTTGACGCCATTTTTAGTGACGAATATAAATGGTTATTAATGACTATTAGTTTCATTTTGAGACATTTAGTGTTTAAGCCTCAGTAATTAGTACTATAGTATATGTTATTCAAATCCAAATTGCTCCTGCATTCCTCAGCATTGTTCCTAGCTGGTTCCTCACTTGCAGGCTCATCACGTGCTGTTCACCACCGACAAACTGCTGCCCGATGAACACCGCAGGTACGCTTGGTTGACACCCCAGTTGTCGCAATGTACTCTCAACCTGTTGCCCGTTTGGAATTTGATCCAACTCATAAACTGTAGGATTGGCTCCAAAGCTGCATATGAGCGCCCTAATGGAGTGGCTCATGCAACAAGTACTCTTGCTAAAGATCACCACTGGCTTTTCTGCAACCAACCTTGTGACTATATCCATGCTGTGAATATTTCAGAGACTAAGAGAAGATAGTAGGAGTCTAGGGAACTTGCGCCCAAAGAGCTGCAAAAGTTTTGCTGCGAGGAACTTGACGCCATTGGAGGTGTATTTATAGAGGCCACTCGGAGGTGGTGAGCTGAATATAGTTCTTATTATTTTTCATTTCGTTGCCATATGATAGAATATAAGCCGAAAGGGAATAAATTTTAGGATGTGCCACTTGATTCCTGACGTACTCTTGATGATTATTTGACAGAGACGTATCTATATGTGATAACAACAGAGAATAACCAGTTGCTATTAGCATATTAACTTGTTAGCAAACATGATGTGACAATTTTTCCTTAACATTTCAATCCCGATATAATATTGTAATAAACATAGCAGCATCTTCCATACCAAAAACTGCTATCGAATGTCTTGTAAAAGATAATGAATAAATATTTCATATTACTCTCATCAAATGTCATTATCAAAGACTATATAATCAGATTTTCTAATAATTTGCATGAACTCTCAAATATATACTACAATCAACATCCATTTATTTTTCTTCTTTTATTTACGTTTATAATTTTATGAAAAAAGGTGTCTAAACTATTAGGATAGAATTGAGAGAAGGATCTTGAAGATGCCCTCTCAAGGATTGAAGATTGCACCTCCACTGCGCAACTTGTCGAACAGAGATTTTGGTTGAAGCCTTTCGTCGAGCACCTCCAACACTGTTCATGCAAACTTCAAGAAGATGAAAGATGTTGCAACTTTTGTTCCTCAATTTGTAATCTAGATGTATAATGTATCTCCAGAATTGTAACACAAATTCCTCACAAATTTGTGAATGTATGACTAACGATTATGTGTATTTGGAAAAATGGATGTAACTCTCCTTTTGAATCCGAAAAGTAAAACTACAATATTTTTGAAACTTTTGTATGTGAATTGCTACAGCTATTCAATCACTGAAAGTGATTAGCTTTTGGAAAACAAAACAAAGGATAGGAAAATGAACACTGAATATTTGAACTAAACTGAAGAACTTGTGTATTGATGAGGTTTTTTTTCATACATGCTCTCATGGAAAAAATGAAAATTGAACTTCATATATGCTCTAAGACATTCTGATACAGCTTTTCATAACAACTGTAAAGTAAAAGCATGAACTGAAAGATAAAGCCAGCCTAGTACATGTATTTCTTCATTTAGCAAAGCACAAAAGTAACCAAAAGACAAAAACAGAAACTGATTTCTTCAACAGCTACTTGATTCTTCAGGAGACAAAATCCTGACATGCAAATTCGATTGTCAGCCATGAAAATGAAATGCTTGATGAACCAGCTACACTTGTTTTGTTTGACTATAATAAGTCTTGATTACACTAATTAATCTTCCTTGACTCTTGTTTCAAATTTTTGCCATTTTTCCTGTTCTGCATATCTTCTTTTGTTCTGTTCTTCTACTTTTGCAATTTCTGAAACTTCCTTCATTCTGCACATTCTGAGTTCTTCATGGTTGCTTCTATCTTGCCTTCATCTTCCCTTTTGCATTGAATTTCATTCATCTGGATTTGATCTTCATTCCCTCAATCCATGCAAACTTGAATTATGCCAAGTATCATCAGCTAGAGTTTTCTGAGGAGTCTTGGATGCTTCAGCTTGATCTTCACTCTTTTCTTCTTCAGCTTGATTGCCATTGCAAGGTCCTCAGCAAGTTTCAACACAGCAGGTTTCACAAAACAATTTATCTCAACAGCTCCTCCTTTGTTTTGTGGAACCTGCACACCAATCATATTTCTCAATGATTCAAACCTCCATTTCGATAGTGCTGTGGTGAACAAGTCTGCAAGTTGAAAGCTTGATCTGTAGAAGGCCATCTTAATTTCTTTTTCTTCAATCAATTCCCGAACATAATGATACTTTACCTTCATATGCTTAGTTCGTATGTGGTTAGTTGGATTCTTAGCCATCGAAATTGCTGCACTCAAATCACAGTATATTGTCACACATCTTTACTTTAATTAATCAACATCCAATAGAATTTTCTTTAACCATTGAGCTTGCTTGGCAGCCATGTTCACTGCCACATATTCAGCTTCAGCTGAAGATTATGCAACACTTCTTTGCTTCTTTGAGCTCCAACCAAAAATTCCAGATCCAAGGCTGCAACAATAACCACTTCTGCTCTTGCTTTCATTGCTTCCAACATAGCTAGCATCACTAAATACATATAACTCTACTTTTTCACTTCTTCCAAACCAGATACTACACTCAATTGTATGCTTAACATATCTAATAATCCTCCTAACATAAACAACATGTTGCCTCGAAGGTAATTGGTTGAAGCTAGCCATAATGTTCACAACACATACAATATCAGGTCTTGATGCACTCAAATACATTAAAGATCCAATCATACTTCTATAATAAGTAGCATCAAATTCCTCACCTGATCTCATCGGTTTTAGCTTCAATTGATGTTCCATAGGAGTCCCCAAACCATTGCTTTCTTTCAAACTGAACTTCTCAATCAACTCTTCAGCATACTTCCTCTGATGTATAAAGATTCTATCTCTTCTTTGATCTATCTCCAAACCTAAAAAGAACCTCATTTCTTCCAAGTCTGTCATCTGAAACTCTGACTTCATCATCTCCTTAAACTCTTTTGTTAACTTGTCAAGTGTTCCAATGATCAGCAGATCATCAACGTATAGAGAGCAAATCAACTTAACTTCACCTCTGATTTTTACATACATGGTTGCTTCACTCTTGCTTCTTGAAAAGCCATTTTGCATTAGATAGTTATTGATCCTTGAGTATCAAGCTCTTGGAGCTTGTTTCAATCCATACAAGGCCTTCACAAGCTTATACACCTTCTGTTCTTGTCCACTTACCACATAACCTTCGGGTTGCTTCAAGTAGACATCTTCATCTAGCATTCCATTCAAGAAAGCACTATTCACATCCATTTGGTGAACCTTCCACCTATTATTTGCAGCTAGAGCCAACAACAATCTAACTGTATCAAACCTTGCTACTATGGCGTATGTCTCATTATAATCCACTCTATACTCTTGTTTGTATCCCCTCACAACAAGCCTAGCTTTATACTTGTTGATTGTTCCATCGGGATTCAGCTTTTTCTTATAAATCCACTTAGAATCAACCACCTTGGTGTCAGGACTAGGCAGATCCACCAGTAGCCATATTCCATTTTCTTTAATGGATGTCATCTCCTCATCCATTGAGCTTTGCCAAACTCCTTGTTTGATAGCTTGCTTGTAAGTCATTGGTTCAGATTTTGCTGGCAGAGCATCAGTCTCCTCTTCATCAGCTGCATTGTACTTGAAATCAAACAAAGGGTTAGTTTCATTGTAAATGGAGGCCAAGTCCCTTGTCTTGTGAGCATTGTCAAAGCTTGAGGTTTCCATATGTGAATCTGAATTTGTTTCCTCATTTTCAGAGCTTGGTAAAGGCTCCTCCTCAAGTCCATCACTTCCAGAATCATTGAAGCCTTGTGGATCCAACTGATTTGTCTCCTCCTGTGATCCATCTCCTTCTGCATTGTTGTGATTGTTGTCATCATCTGCATTCTCTCCCTTTGTTTGATCAGCACTCACATCATTTAATGGCAATTGAAACTCCATTCTTCTGAAATTCCTGCCCACTGGTTTTTCCCAATTCCATCCCTCATTTTCATCAAATTTCACATCTCTAGACACCATCATCTTCTTTGTTTCAGGGTTATAAATTCTATAACCTTTAGATTCAGTACTATAGCCCATCATTACTCCCTTCATTGCCTTTTCATCTAGCTTTGTCCTTTATGCTTCAGGAATATGCATGAATGCTACACATCTAACCACCCTTAGATGATTCACTTTCGGTTTAACTCCAAACCAAACTTCAAATGGTGTTTTCTCCTTCAAGGCTCGAGTTTTCATCCTGTTTTGCAAATACACAGCAGTAAAACATGCCTCAGGACAAAACCTTCTAGGTACTTGCATTCCAACCATCATAGCCCTTGCCATCTCCACAATTGTTCTGTTTTTCCTCTTTGACACTCCATTTTGATGTGGAGTATAAGCAACTGAGTATTGATGATATATCCCTTCTCTTTCAAGGTAATTCTTCAGTTCATTCGATATATACTCTCCTCCTCTATTACTTCTCATACACCTCACCTTTTTCCCACATTGGCCTTCAGCTTCTGCCCTCCACACTTTGAACATGCCAAACACTTGGTCTTTACTCTTCATGAAATAGATCCAAGTGTATCTTGAAGCATCATCAATGAATTCAACATAATATCTACTTCCTCCGGCTGATGGTGTATTCATTGGTCCACAAACATCAGTGTGCACCAATTGCAGTTTTTCTGTGGCTCTCCATTCACTTGTAAGGAAGGGTAAGACATGGCTCTTCCCCTTGGCACACGGTTCACACACATGCTTCAACTTGCTACTCAACTGAGGTAGTCCCATTACCACTTCTTTCTTTTACATTTCAATAATATAGTCAAGATTGGCATGACCATACCTTTTGTGCCATAATTGTGTCAACTCTGTCACTGTTATTGCTGCAAAGGCTCCATCAACATCTGTCATTCGTAGCTTGAATACCCTGTTCACCATTGTTACCTTATGAACTAGCTCTCCATTTGCATTGAAGATTCTGCACCTGTTGTCTTCGAAATGCACCTTGTAATTCTTCTCTAGGAGCTGTCCTACACTGATTAAGTTTTGATCTAACTCAGGAATGTAATGCACCTCTTCAAGTATGGTATTTCCTGCTTTGGTGATCAACTCCACATTTCCCTTCCAAGTGATTGGTATTATTTCTCCATTTCTAATCTTCACAACAGTATTTAAATCAGTATTTGTTTCAACAAAAGCCTCCTTTTCTTTGTCATGTGGTTGGAACAACCACTATCTATCAACCAATCTCCTCTTTTTTCATTGTTTACCTCAGCTGCACAAAGCTTAACAGTTGATGCTTGGTTTTTGGATTGATGACAAGTCTCCACTACAAAGACACTTTCCTTAATGATTGGTTTTTCGGATGGTTTGGTTGTTTGTGAAGTTCCTGGTTGTGTATTGGAGTTTGGCTGTGAAGTGAGCTGGGAATTTAGGCACATTTCTGACGAGAGTTGAGTTGAGAAATGTTCAACAGGAGAAGTGTTTTGTGGCAATTAATTTGGTGGTTGAATTGGCATAGGCTGATAAAGTGTCTGTTGTGAATAATTAGGCTGTGACATATAGGGTTGGCTCATTTGTGGTTGAATAGGTTGATGATGAGTCATTTAAGGCTGGTGTGGATAATGCTGTGAAGTTTGTGATTTTCCAGAGTTGGTAACATAGTTTGCTTGATAAATTTGAGGTTCGGGAAGGTTTTGATAAGGCTTGGATTGAGTTGGTAATGGATTAAGGGAAGTGTTTTGTCTTAGGAAGGGATGTATTGGTGGGGGTTTTCCATAGATAAGGCTTTGGGGATTTTGTTGTTCTGATATCCACCTCTCATAACATACTCTTTTCGAATGTCCCCTCTTCCCACAATGAATACAATCAACATTTTCATGCCAAAAACACTCATCAGCTGCATGATTTCATTTTCCACAGAATCTACAGTTTGGAAACATGCCCAATATTGATGTTCTTATTCCACTTTGCATTTGATTTGCATTGTTGCCAGAGAATTGGCTGATGTTTTGAAGGTTCGGGTAAAGCATTTGTGAAGGATATTGTGTTTGAGGATAAACTCGAGGCTGTTGGTATTGCATCTGTGGTTTGTAGGAATGATGCTGTGGATAGGTTGATGTCTGGAACTGATTTTGGTTGTTTTGTGGGAGAATGTGTGACAGATGGTGGGTCTGTGAATGCATCAACCTTGGTTCATATTGGTTTTGGCTCATATTTCTTGTTTGGGTTTGGAAAGGTGGATTTTCTAGAACTCTAAAGCGTTCAACTTTCAGTGCATATTCCTCACATTCTCTTCTCACTCCATGCCTCTTTTCATGCATTTCCAAGACATTAAATACTTGCTCTAATGTAACAGAAACAGGGTCATTACTAAACTACCATTCAATAGGAGCTATGCTAGCTTCTAATCTTAGAGGTAACCTACTTAGAAATTTATCAACTAACCTCTCTGAACTTATGTTTTCACCAAACTCCTTCAGTTGTTGTACCAATCCCATGAATCTTGTCTTTGCAGTTGCTACATTTTCTTCATCTTTCATTGAGAAATTTTCAAAACTTCTCATAACAACTTGTTTCTTTAGTCTCAAAGATTGTGCAGATCCTACATGTTCTAGCTTCAATGTGTCCCACAACTCCTTTGAGTTCTTGCATCTAGCATGTCTCAATAAAATGGTTTCACTCACCATTGATCTTAGAAAAATGAGTGCTTTGAAGTCTTTATCTCTATCTTGTCTCAACCTGCTGTTCTTTCATGTCTGGTATTTCTCCATAACCAGCAACTCCTTCATTCACCACATCCCAGCATTCACAAATCTTGAGGCAGTCTTCAACTCTAAGTGCCCAAGCTTTGTAGTTCTCACCTGTCACTATGGGTATATTTGCTTGAATGCTCTACAGACTCATCGTTAGAGTACTCGTCCCAGCCATGCTTTAAGTTAGTCCAAGTTAGATGAACCTTGAAGCTCTGATACCATTCTTGAAGATGCCCTCTTAAGGATTGAAGATTGCACCTCCACTGCGCAACCTGTCGAATAAAGATTTTAGTTGAAGTCTTTCGTCGAGCACCTCCAGCACTGTTCACGCAAACTTCAAGAAGATGAAAAATGTTGCAACTTATGTTCCTCAATCTGTAATCTAGATGTATAATGTATCTTTAGAATTGTAACACAGATTCCTCACAAATTTGTGAATGTATGGCTAATGATTTTGTGTATTTGGAAAAATGGATGTAACTCTCCTTTTGAATCCGAAAAGTAAAACTATAGTATTTTTGCAACTTTTGTATGTGTACTGCTACAGCTATTCAATCACTGAAAATGATTAGCCTTTGGAAAACAAAAAAAAGGATAGGAAAAATGAACACTAAATCCTTAAACTGAACTGAAGAGCTTGTGTATTGATGACGTTTTTTTTTTCATACATGCTCTTATGGAAAAAATGAAAATTGAGCTTCATATATGCTCTAAGACATTATGATACAGCTTTTCCTAACAACTGTAAAGTAAAAGCATGAACTGAAAGATAAAACCAGCCTAGTACATATATTTCTTCATTTGGCAAAGCACAAAAGTAACCAAATTATCTTTTTGGCAAAAACAGAAACTGATTTCTTCAACAGCTACTTGATTCTTCAGGAGACAAAATCCTGACATACAAATCCGATTGTCAGCCATGAAAATGAAATGCTTGATGAACCAGCTACACTTGTTTTGTTTGACTCTAATAAGTCTTGATTACACTAATTAATCTTCCTTGACTCTTGTTTCAGATTTTTGCCATTCTTCCTGTTCTGCATCTCTTCTTCTATTATGTTCTTCTACTTCTGCAATTTCTGAAACTTTCTTCATTCTGCACATTCTGAGTTCTTCATAGTTGCTTCTATCTTGCCTTCATCTTCCCTTTTGCATTGAATTTCACTCATCTGGACTTGATCTTCATTCCCTCGATCCATACAACCTTGAATTATGCCAAGTATCATCAGCTCGAGTTTTCTGAGGAGTCTTGGAGGCTTCAGCTTGATCTTCACTCTTCTTTTCTTCTTCAGCTTGATTGCCATTGCAAGGTCCTCAGCAAGTTTCAACACAGTAGGTTTCACAAAACAATTTATCTCAACAAAGGAATCATAGCCATATTAACTTTAGTGTTGAAAGAAATTTCCCCGAAATCCCTTGTTGCATGTAAGGCAACTAGCTCCGAGACCTACTATGCTTTTCATGCATCTTTCCTTCCCAGGGCTGGCTCATGATAAACCGAAGGGTCAGTCACGTTTCACTCTCGAGCTGCTGTTTTCTGATCCCTTTACTTCTGAAGCTATAGATAATTCCTATTTAAAAGGTTAACATCAACATGGGTTTTCTAATTTACTTTTTTTAAAATATATATAGTTTATCATATGTCTAACTCAATAGATTCAACATATAATTTGAATAATTCTTGATATGATATTAAATACTTAAAATCAAGAACTCTCAATTCAAATACCAAATATTTGTAGTTCAAACTTTAAGTGAGGAGGCATGTCATGTTTTTTTTTTCACTTTTTAAATCGTAATGATAAAATTCAATATAGATCAGTTAAATTCTATTTTATTTATATCAACCTAAATATTATTTCATAATTTATTTTGATCAAGTTGATGATTGAATCGTATGTTCGGAATATTTTCAACACAAGTTGTAGACAATGTATAGTGATGCATGGATTTCCATGTTCAGAATATTTTCAACGCAAGTTGTAGACAATGTCTAGTGATGCATGGATTTGGTCACTAGCTTGTCATCGTTGTTAAACTAGTGGCTTCCACTAGTTTGTCATTTTGTTCGAAATGGGTATTTCTGGGTGCCTTGTAGGTGTGATCAATTAAGATACCAGATGTGGATAAGCACCCCTTAAGAAAAGGAAAGATGACGAGATCGGCTCCTCGCATCACATTATCACTCCTATCATCTATGGATTTTATTCCAAAAGGTTCCTTTCCGACCAAGGACGTTTTAAATCGCTGGTAATGTAGCACTTTGAATTTATTGAGGTAATGTTGTTGGCTTCACACTTATTTAGATCAGAATAGCCAACAAATTAAAAAAAATAAAAAGGAAATGTACTAAAACATGATGACTCTCGCACATATAACTTAAATTTTCTTTTGGAGAGGTGTGGAAGCATAAGTTTTGGTTTTGAAATAGTCATATTTTTCCATCAATGCACATTTTAATTATAGACACTATCTTTTACATAAAGATTCCTGACACATTAATCTTGATTCTGGACAGTGTGATTGGCCCTTGGAATTTTCTAACTCATCCAGATTTGGAATGAACAATAACACATTCAAATTCAAGTTTATCTACGCAGTCTTAATCAAGTGGACGATTAAGTAGCGTTGTTTACTTCGTTTTGGCTGAAATTTTACATGAAGATTTCTGATATATTAATCTTGATTCTGGACGGTGCTATTGGCCATTGGAGTTTTCTAACACATCCATACTTGGTGTGAACGATAGTGCAAGCTCAAATACAATTTTATGTGTGCAGTCTTGATCAATCAGACATCAAGTAGCAAGCTGTTCTTCGTTTTAACTGAAATTTTGCGAGAGTTCTACACTTGACAGTTTTTATTCCCTACGGGGGAATTAGGGTTTGGTGATCCCTAGCACACGCAGATTTTGTAAGAATTTACAAAAGGCCTACGGTCCCACACGAGAAGGAAAGTTAGACCACATACAAGTTTAAGTGAGATTTCATCCTAAAATTAATCAGTGACAAATGGAGTAGTCCACTAGACTTATATTTTAGTCTTTTTATCCTCTTTTTTTTCTAATATGGAACAAATTAACTCTCACTTTATATTTCAACAGATTTGTTATTATCTCGTGGTTGAGCATTGAAATTGGTTTTAGGGGGTTATAACATTGTAATTTTTTGGTAATAGTGAGAGCTTACTAACTTAAGAGATCTAATAGATGTTTTATGTTTTTGGGTAGAAAAGATTTCATGTCAAAAACGGAAAGAAGTAGTTCTAGTTTAATTAACCAAGTTGATTGTTATGAACTTCAATCTAATCGTTTCATCTAGGATGAATACCATGTTAGGAAATCGGAGTAAGATCTTATCCTTATGCATACTGCAACAAAATAAAATATTTTTTGTTTGAATTTTTGAAATTTAAGATAATTTTAAATTTTATAACAAGATTAGTGGATGAATATAATAAATATAAACATAAATCATATCTTATTATGTAACTTGATTCTTTTCTTTTCGTTTCTCTCGAATTATTTATGAAATTAGTTCATCACAACTACTAAAGTTGTATACATGTTTAACCTTTAACGATATCTGTACGAACATATTGAGAGAACTCTACAAGTGATATAAGAGGGTAGGCAAGAAGTGCTAACTTCTTCAATTAGAGCCAAAACCTATTTACGATAAGATTTCGATTTTTTAGTAATTTAATTAAAATTAATTCTAATTAAATACAAATTACAACCCAAATAAAATTAATATCTTATACTGGTCATTATTCATTAAATATCTTATATTTAATTTGGATAAAGACACAATAACTTTTTGTAAAAAGTCTAATCAAGCCCCTATCATTTTTTCTAATACTACTTTGTACCCTAACATTACTAAAATAACACTCATTACACCTTTAATATGATGTAAAAGTGGTAATAGAGATAAAAATAGAGGCTTATTTAAACCTTATGTGAAACGTGAACGTAAAGTCTCACCCTTAGTCCGTGTTTAAAGAAATTGTTTTTAATATCCCATCAACATTTAGTGAGTTTAAATTACTAATTGTAATATCACATAGGCTCGCTTAATGGCCCATGTACTAGAAACTACCAAAAAAAAAAACTTAACTTTATTAAGATTTACGATATTACTAGTACCACACGAGATACTATAAATAACGGTAGGGATTAACTAAGATCTTTTAGGAATTGTTAAGGGACAATTCGTACCTTCTGCCTATTTAATCTTACAATTTTTCAAACTTTACAATCAAGTCTAACTTGATTAAAAATATTTTCTTAATTAGAAAAATAATCTATAAAATTAAAGAAAATTAATCTTAAAATTAAATTAAATATTTTAAATTAAATTAAAAAATCATTTTATTATTTACGTAGAGATAGCTCCTTAATTAATTAGAAAAACATTCCTTAATAAATTAGAAAATAATTTTAAAAAATATTAAAGAAAACTCATTTTTTCAATAAATGAAAACACCTTTTTCAAATTTAATCAAGGAAAATGCATTTTCTAAGAAATCAAGAAACTTATTGTTAAAATTCATAAAGAAGTAATTTCCAAATAAATAGAACAACAATTATCTAAATAAATAAAATAATATATTTTATTTTATTTTAAGCAAATTGAAATAAATAACTTCAGTTAAGAAACACCTTTCTTAATTAGGGAGTCAAATCAATTAATTTTAACATAATTTAAAATAGTTTATTATAACTCTTGAACAACTTTCTTTTAATTTAATTTAGAATCAATCTAATTATTAACTTTAATCACAGTAAGAAAAATAACTGATTTATTTTTGAAATTAACATTAAATTTAAATATATTTTAATTTTTATTTAGATATGGGATTAAATAAGGAATACATCATTATATATTTAAAATAACTTTATTTAATTTTAAAATTACTTTAATCCCAAAACTAGATAACCCTATCCTAGTTTTAACCTTAGACAATCATATTGCTAAACATATTTAACCCAAACCTAGAATATATAATTTTTATTACCAAACATACCTTACTCAAGAATTAGGCGTAGACAATCATATTACCAAGTGTTCCTTATTATAGGTTAAGAATTCCTTATCCCTAATCTAGAATAATATAAACCAATAACGAAACATCCCTCTTCTTCCACTTTAGAAACCTTAATTTCACAAGAAAACAAACCCTAGCCTCCTAACTGCCACCTTCAATAATTTACTGCCACCATTGATTACTCCGACGAATGCACCTGGCATACTAATGTCATCCCATGCCACCAATGTTGTTGCCTTTCCATGTGTTTATTCTCGTCGCACTTCATCGCCTTCATATGAAACTTTAGCTACCGCTAAATGTTGTTGAGGAATGCTAGTTCCAGATGCATCTCCAATAGCAACAGTTTGAAAACACTTGACTCCCTTCTACTCACTCCACTAGTGGCCACCAAGAAGAAGGCATCGGTGTTGCCAGCTCCTCACTAAATAGTAAAGCTTCAGCAACCATCTCCATCACCACTACGCCGACCAGTAAGAGAGAGCCACTGCTTATACTGTGAGTAAAATGATGTGAGGTATGAGAGTTCACCTATAGCAATAGTATTCTTCCATTTCGCCTATGGCTACATAATCCAATTTTATGCAACCAACCATCCCTCGTTTTGATGGTCATTATGACCACTAGAGTATGTTGATGGAAAATTTTTAAAAGAATACAGGCAAGTAGTTGAATTTGGTGTAACAACTCCTGCAGATGAAGCTCTTACAGAAGCACAACAAAGGGAGTTGGACAACCAAATTTTGAAAGACCTTAAAGCCAAAAATTATTTATTCCAAGCAATTGATCACTCTATCATGGAAACAATTCTTAACAAAGAATTTTCCAAGGATATTTGGGACTCAATGAAGAAGAAATATCAAGGCTCCTCTAGAACCAAGTGTGTATAGCTTCAAGCCTTGAGGAGAGATTTTGAGATCCTACAAATGAAAGATGGTGAATTTGTCACCAACTTCTATGAAAGAACTATGCAAACAGCTAACAAAATGCGTTTTCTTGGAGAGAAGATAGAAGATGTTGCTATCATGTAGAAGATCTTATGCTCTATGTCTCCTAAGTTTGATTATGTTATTTGCTCAATTGAAGAATCCAAATACATAGATGCTCTTTTCCTTGATGAACTTCAAAGTTCTCTGCGAGTCCATGAAAAGGAGATGAATCACAATTCAAACATAGAGGAGCAAGCTCTCAAAGTCTCTATCCCTATTCATCACTCAAATGCTAGAGGAAGGGGGAAGGGAAGAGGAAGAGGAAGAGAAAGAGGAGACCAAGGAAGAGATGGCAACCAACAATTCAAAGTGGAGAACGACCAATTTTAAGGCAAAGGAAGAGGGCGTGGCCAACATTTTGACAAATCTAATGTAGAGTGCTATAGATGTCATAAATTTGGTCATTATCGTTTTAAATGTTACATTAAACTGCCAATGACAAAGAAAAGGGAAAGAAGTCAAATTTTGTAGAGAAGAATGAATTGGAAACTTTGTTGATGGCTGCTGAAGTAAAAAATGAGCACCAATTCCATGTATGGTATGTGGATACAGGATGCAACAACCATATGTGTGGAAGTAAGTCTTCTTTTTCTTTCTTAAATGAAGACTATCATTCTATAGTGAGTTTGGTGACAATTCTACTGTGAATGTAATGGGAAAGGTGATATTAGTCTAAAACCAAGAATGGATTGGTAGAAAAAATTTGGTGCTTGTGAAAATTTTTATTATACCAAAGGAGCTATTATTGTTATTCAACTGAGTTCAAATAAGTTATTTCCATTAAAAATTGAAAAGGCAATACAATGCTTGTTGGGTGAAGTGAAAGACTCATCATGACTTTGGCATTTTCGCTATGGCCACTTAAACTTTGGTGCATTAAAGACACTCTAGCAAAAAATATGGTGACTGGCCTTCCTCCATTTGACGTCCCTTCTAAAGTTTGTGAAGAATGTGTTCTTGGCAAACAACACCGTTCTACATTTCCTAAAGGAAAGTCATGGAGGGCAAAAAATGTCTTGGAACTGATTCATTCTGACATTTTTGGCCCAATCCGTCCATGATCTAATGGGGGTAAAAAGCATTTAATTACCTTCATTGATGATTATACCAGAAAAACTCGGGTCTATTTTTTGCAGGAAAAATCAAATGCTTTCAGTGCATTTAAAAGCTTCAAAGCACATGTATAAAATTAAAAAGGATCCATTAAATCCTTCCATACTGATTGTGGTGGAGAGTATTACTTAAAGGAGTTTGAAACCTTTTGCAAGGCACATGGAATTAGAAGAGAGCTAAAAACCCCTTATGTACCACAATAAAATGGTGTACTGGAGAGGAAAAACATAACCATCTTTAACATAGTGAGAATCTTGCTAACCAAAGGAAAAGTTCCAAAGAGTTTTTGGCCAAAAGTTATAAATTAGAGCATTCATATCTTGAATAGGTGCCCCACTTTTGCTATTCAAAATATGACACCAGAGAAGGCTTGGACTGGGAGAACATCAGTAGTAGACCACTTCAAAATTTTTGGTTGCACAACCTATACCCATGTCCCAAATGAGAAAGGAAAGAAGGTGGATGACTAAGGTGAAAAATGTGTCTTTCTTGGCATTGGGGAAGCATCTAAAGCATACAAATTATTCAACCCATTGACAAAGAAGATTGTAACTAGTAGAGATGTTGTTTTTGATGAGGAAAGCACTTGGAATTGGGATGAGCAACATGAGCAGCACCCAAATCAAATTGTTTTTGAAACTGAAGTTGAAGAAGAAAGACAACAGTCACAAGAATAGCAAACTCCAACAGAATTTACACCTGAATGTCCACCAAATCCTTCACCAACAATAGAAGAAATTTCTAATACAGGAATTACACCTCGTCGTGTATGAAAAAGGTCAGTATGGATGTTAGACTATAAGTTAATAAAGATTGATCAAAATGTTTTAATGATCACTTTGCATTATTTTCATATTATGATCCCACATCATTTGAAAGTGTTGTCAAAGAATCAAAATGGTGGAAGGCAATAGATGATGAAATAGAAGCCATTGAAAAAAATGACACTTGGGACCTAATTAAACTTCTAAAAAGGCACAAAATCATTAGTGCAAAGTGGGTTTTCACGACAAAGCTAAAGGAAAATGGTGAAGTTGACAAGTATAAAGCGCATTTGGTGGCTAAAGGATACAAGCAAAAATTTGGGGTGAATTATAAAGAGGTTTTTGCTCCAATTGCGAGGCATGACACAATCAGAATGATGATTGCTTTGGAAGCACAGAACTAATGGCCTATCTTTCGATTGGATGTCAAATCAACAATTTTGCATGGGACGTAGATGAATAAGTATATGTTGATCAACCTCCTGGCTATGTTAAAATAGGAGATGATCATAAAGTGTATAAATTAAAAAAAATTCTTCATGGACTAAAATAAGCCCACGGGCTTGGTATAGTCGTATTGAGACTTACTTCTTAAAAGAAGGCTTTCTTAAATGTCCATATGAACATACATTTTTTGTTAGAGTTGGAGAGGGAGGAAAAATGCTTGTTGTTATATATGGATGATCTTATTTTTACTGGAAATGATAGTGTCATGTTTGAAGAATTCAAGAAGTCTATGATGGTGGAATTCGAAATGTCTGATCTTGGTATGATGCATTACTTTCTAGTGCAATCCATTAACGGAATTTTTATTTGTAAAAAGAAATATGTGGGAGAAATTCTTGACAGATTTCAGATGAAGATTGTAATTACGTGAGCACTCTAACTGAGTTTGGCTTAAAGCTAAACAAAGATCATGAAGGAAAGAAAGTGGACAACACATTTAACAAACAAATTGTGGACAGTTTGATGTATTTAATAGCAATAGGAACATACATATTGTATGCTATGAGCTTAATAAGCAGATATGTGGAGAATCTAACTAAGGTACACTTATTAGTAGCCAAGGGAATCCTTCGTTACTTGCAAGGAACTAAGGACTTTGGGTTGTTCTACAAAAAAGGCAGATCTTAAATTTAATTAGATTTACTTACAGTGATTATGCAGGAGATCAAGATGATAGAAAGATCACTTCAGGCTATGTTTTTGTGCTAGGTATAGGGTCTGTTTCATGGTCTTCCAAAATAAAAAACCTAATGTTAATTTGTCAACAAATGAAGCTAAATTTGTTACAACATCAACTTGTGCTTGTCAAGCCATTTAGCTAAGGAGAATTCTTGAGGAACTATAATTCCAGCAACCAGGAGCTACTACAATTTTTTGGGACAACAACTCAACAATTAAACTCTCCAAAAATCTTGTTCTACATGGAAGAAGAAAGCATATAGATGTGAAGTATTACTTCTTGAGGGAGCTTATGCAAAGTGAAGTAATTGAACTTATCTTCTGTAAAAGTGAAGGCCAAGTTGCAGACATATTCACCAAATCCCTCAAAGTATCATCTTTTATGAAGATGAGAAGATTGCTTAGTGTTTACTCGATGTATAATCTAATTTGAGGGAGGTATTTTTTGTTTTGTTAAACTGAGTCTCTATAACATCAGTTTAAGGGAGGGTATGTTGGACGCATAGGAGTGTTGTGTTGCCCTAGTTTATAGGGATCTAAGTGTTATGTTGTCCAGTCTATAGGGATCTGTTTTATTATTCCACCACATGGACTTGTGTTGTCCTAATTTATAGGGATTTGATTTTATTGTTCCAGTATATGGTTGAGTTGGTTTTTTATTAATGGGTTAGTCTGTTAAGTTAAGTAGTTTAGTTTGTTGTTATTTTGTTGGATTAGGTTAAGTAGTTTAGTTTGTTACTATTTTGTTGGTCTTTTCATTGATGTCTTATGCCTATTTAAAAGCTTGTTGACTGCTGAATAAATAGTAGAAGTGCAAACAAAATATTATTATTTTTCCTTTGAGCTTGTTTTTGCACAGTGATTCTTTATTTGTAACAATAACTACAGGAAGACAAAAATAAAGAATATATAAATAAATAAAATTAGTCTAAAATTTTCAAATTTGTAAGTTGACTCTAATTTGACTTTTAAAGTTAGGACTTTTAATTTCAATTCCAGAATTTATATTAATAAAAATCAAATAATTTCAATCAAGTGAAAAAATTAAAGATAACTTTAATACCACTATTAAAGAATCACGATGGGATCTAATCCAATGCACAACATAATAAGAAAATTATTTTTTTTTAATTTCACAAAAGTGAAGATCACTTCAAATTTTATAACATGATTAACGTATAAACATAAATCATACCTTATTATATAACTTGATCCTTTTTCCTATTATTACCCTCAAATTATTTTGAAACTGGTTCATCACAACTATCATATTCACACACATGTCCAACTTTTATTGGTATCTATATAAACATATTAAGAAAACTCTACAAGCATAGAAAGGGTAGAGTAGGCAAGATGTTAGCCCCGAAATTTTTTTTTATGATTAATCATGTTTAGCCTAATTAATTACATGAGATTAGCATTAATTAGTCAAGTATGTGAGC
>JANIPN010000009.1:34426035-34437220 GCA_027478595.1 Erythroxylum anguifugum
GGACTTGTAGTGTCCCGGTTTATTACATTCGTAGCAGATGATGGATGTCTTCTCATTATTTCCTTCATCTTTGCTATTCTTCTTGAAGGATAGCTCCTTGTTTCCTTTTGCCTTTTTCTTCCACATGCGTCTGATCTTCCTTAAGATAAAGGATAGTTCATCATCTTCTTCGCTCAAATCTTGATATGATTAACTGGAGTCGTCATTCTTGACTTCCTCAATCTTCAGCGCTTTCGATGATGAATTCCTCTTCCTTTGATTCTTATGATTCTTTTGTCTGGCCTTCAATGCTATGAATTTATCCCATCTGGGCTTATCTTCTACATCGAGTTCAACTTCATGTATCTTCAGGGATCTAAGCAATTCATCAAGCTTCAACACGCCCAAATCCTTGGCTTCTTGTACAATTGTGACTTTTGGTCTCCATCTCTTCGGTAGACTTCTTAGGATCTTTCGAGCGTGATCTTGATTGTCATAAGTTCTACCGAGAGCTTTAAGTCCATTGATGATAGTTTGAAATCTTGCAAACATTTGATCGATGGCCTCTTCATCCTTCATCTTGAATAGCTCGTACTGGTGTACAAGAATGCTTATCTTGGATTCCTTTACTTGATTGGTGCCTTCATGTGCGATGGATAGCGTATCCCACATCTCTTTCACAGTGTCGCATCCATGAACTTTATTGTACTTACTTCTGCTTAAGGCACAACTTAAAAAGAACTTGGCCTTCAAATTCAGTTGGAATCTCGTTTTTTGATTTGCAGACCATCTGATTCGTGGAATATCATTTCCTTCTTCATCTATCAGTGTGTACGACCCATTTTCTATTATTTCCCAAAGATCAATATGAGTAGACTCAATAAAGAGCCGCATCCTGTCTTTCCAGTAATGGTAGTCTTCTCCATTTAACGCAGGAGGTCTAGTGATGGAGACGCCCTCAACTATATATATGTGTGAATCTGCCATGGATCTCTATCCACACTTTGTAACGGTGGTTCTTGAACACCGAGCTCTGATACCAATTGAAGTAAATCACATGTTAGTACAGTCTTTATATTTGATATTCAAAACGCACAAGAAGGGGGGTTTGAATTGTGTATCCCTTTTTTTAAAAAATAATCCCCTTTTTAAACAACTTGCTTTTTCAAAACTATTGAGTAAACGTATCACGCAGTATTGTAATTCGCTTCTAAGTACTTTTATAACACTATAAGAGTAAAAGTTTAAAGTTGAAAGTTGAGAGTAAGAATCGACACAACATATTTGTATTAGTTCACCCTAAACCGTGGGCTACGTCCAGTCCTCATAATCATTTATAATATTTCACTAAACTTTTAAAAAATACAAGTATTCTTTTCGCCGAGCCTCTTCAGGTCTCTTACAACAAGTATTCTTTTCACACTTAGCCTCTTTAGGCAATTTGCTTTTCTTTTTTCTCCTGAAAGATGTTTCGAGCTTTGTTACAGACAATAGTAGATCTAGAATTTAGAACAATGAATAATATTTCTAGCTTTTGAATCTCTAGCTCTTGGAAAATTCACTAACTTCTACAGTCCTTGACTCCGACTTGTATTTATAGCCTTCGTCTTCAACCGCTTTTTGATAACTGCTTCTTTCTTTTTGTTTCTTGATCTTTGAAGAAACAATTATTCAGTTTAGTTCTGTAACTAACTCAAACTAATTAATCATCCGACGTGGATCGGGTCTTCATCTTAGTTTCTTCCGTTTCAATTTTGCTTCCGTCTCATTTTGCATTTGCTTCCGTCTTAGTTTCTCCGTGCTTCGTCTCACTTTCTTATTTCATTATGATTTAGTTTTCATCAAAATTATTAATCGTAAAGTCATTTTGACTTAATAACTTACAATTCACTTTCTTCAGATAATTTGTAACTCTATGTCTCTAGTTTACCACAAGTCAGAAATCATCTCATGTGGAGCTCTACAGTTTAAGATATCATCAAAATACTGAAGTATGTTTAGTATAATAACACCAGTTCATATTACTTAAGAGCACACTCACTACACCCGTCCCACATTTTTCACTCAATCTTTCTCAATTCATTTCAGATGGCTATGATTTTTGGTAAAGATGTAGTGCAATGTCTTAAGAATCCAATGGTTCAAGAATCAAGTTATTTGGGTGTCTAGAGAAGAAGTTGTAGCTAAAGAATCAAATCTGGTTTTTGTCCTCAATCATACTAAACCTGTTTCGGGAAACAGCTATAATTTTCTCTAGAAATTTCTGATTAAGGTGTTCTTAGATGGCTCGAGAGAGGACTTCAAGAGCTACAACTTTTATGAAGACCTCAAAGACCAATTCTATTTTCGGAGGAGTCAAAAATGGAACAGAAGATATAAGATGAACAGTGCATATGAAGATGAACAGTGCATAAAAAGATGCACAATGCATAAGAAGATGAACAGTGCATAAGAAGATGCACAGTGCAAGAAGATACAGAAGTTCAACGTAAGAAGATACAAGGTCAATATAAGAAGATACAGAAAGTCAACATAAGAAGATGCAGAAGGTCAACCAAAGAAGATACAGAAGGTTAACATAAGAAAATGTAGAAGGTCAACCTAAGAAGATACAGAAGGTCAACCTAAGAAGATACAGAAAGTCAAAATAAGAACATGCAAAAGGTCAATATAAGAAGATACAGACAGTCAACCTAAAAAGATAGAGAAAGTCAACATAAGAAGATGCAGAAGGTCAACCTAAGAAGATACAGAAGGTGAACCTAAGAAGATATAGATGGTCAACATAAGAAGATGCAGAAGGTCAACCTAAGAAGATACATAAGGTGAACCTAAGAAGATACAGAAGGTCAACATAAGAAGATGCAGAAGGTCAACCTAAGAAGATGTAAAAAGTCAACATAAGCCGATGCAGAAGGTCAACCTAAGAAGATACAGAAGGTCAACATAAGATGATACAGAAAGTCAACATAAGAAGATGTAGAAGGTCAACCTAAGATGATACAGAAGGTCAACCTAAGAAGATACAGAAAGTTAACTTAAAAAGATACAGATGGTCAACCTAAGAAGATACAGAAAGTCATCATAAGATGATGTAGAAGGTCAACCTAAGAAGATACAGAAGGTCAACCTATATAGATGCAGAAGGTTAACCTGAGAAGATACAGAAAGTCATTATAAGAAGATGTTTCAACTGGGTCTTCCTCACATCCCCAAAGTTCTAAAGCACTATTTACTCTCTCTAGAGCATCTCCACTTATAAAAATCATAACTCTTGACTCAAATGTCTAAAAATTTCTTAGTATATACCGTTGAAAAGCTGGAAAGATAATTGACAACTTTTGAGAAGGAAACTTTGCCAAAATCTATCTAGATCAAACCCAAATTTCCCTTAAGTTCTGAAGACGAATTTTACATTCATCCACCAATGTACTGCACCTAGTTCTCAACTTCATGACAAATTTTGAGATTTTTAAAGGTAGAATTTAAATTTTATGTCTTCATAAAAAATGTAGCCATATGTTTCTAGTTTAATCCAAATTAAGAATCATCTCGGTTGGATAACTAGAGAAAAAATTGTAGCTAAAAGACTGAAGTATACTCAGTGAACATTTTCCAGATCAACTACCAATTTGTTTCGAAATCTTTCCATAACACAACTTATACCAAGATCACCTTCACTACTTCATTTACTCCTCATTCTCAAGTCCATTTCAAATAATTATCATCTATAAAGAATTTATAGTCCATGATTAATCATGAGCACAGATAACAGAACATACACATATATACATATTCCTTATCAATTTACTACATAAATATTGCTTTCATTTTACGGCTAACTTTCACCTTAATTCTTCCTATTTCAAAATTTCTTATCCACCAAAACACCATAGTTAATCATGAATCTATCTAGTTTTTTTCGTTCCCTACTTTACTCTTGTCTATCGTTTCTTAGTTCAAAACGTTTCATTCATTTGTTCTTTACTTGTGACTAATCACTAAAATTTATTATTCAATAATTCTAATCTTCTATGAAAAGTTCGGGGTCCAACACATAAACATTAAATATGAGAAAAGAATCCCTTTAAATTGTATCAAGCTCAATAAATTCTCAACTTATTAGAACCCTTATATTGGGTTTTTGTAAATTTTGTTTCCAAAATCAAAGACATGAAACATATTAATAGTATAACATCATATAAATCAACAATCAAAGAGCATATTATAACAAATGATTAACTTAAAACCTATGTCACACTTTGAGTCCAATTTACCTACTAGTTAGTAGTATAGCCCAACTTTCTAAGCCAGTAATTGAGATAAGGCTAAACACTTATTATCACAATTTAACAAAATAATTCAGAGCACCAAAATTATCATTAATAATATCTTTTACAATAAAATATATTGATCTTTCATAATTAAATCCTAAAGCATACAATAATAAAAGCAATCCTCCAAAGTCTACTAGAATAAAGCATTATTATATCTATAACAACAATATTCATCTAAAGTATATTACACAACTCATTCGACTAATATCCCCAAACTTGTCCTCTATTATAAGTTCATCATATGAAATTACACATAGTAGACTAAAATATTGTCAGATAGGAAAAATTGAGATAAATAAATAAGACAAAATTATCCTTATTTATTACTATATTTAAAGAACTATAACACCGTGTCTAAATGACACTACTAATCACTTTAAGCTACCAACCAAAAGAAGCTTAATATTGTTTCATATTATGGTAATCACACAAGTGCAACACATACGGTGTAGACTAACCAAATAATTCTATATACATATGTAAGATAGATGTTAACTAATTCACCTCAATACACACCTAGATCTTAACTCGAATAGAGTTCCCAAACAATAAAATGGTATACACCTTATTCTAGTGCTAGCAAATAGGTCCCAACCAACTATACTCATCAGCACACCTCATATATATACACAATAATCACTCTTTTAAGGCCTTAAAGTACATAAACAACAAGATTTATTTATTTAAATTATTGAACAAGCATATGAGGTAGTCATCTAAGGAAATGTATCACTAATATAGTTTCAAAATAATTATAGTTGTTGATGCACCTTAATCACAATTTACATGCATGCTTGTCACTATATGTCCATGATTTACTTTGACATCATCTAAACCTCAAAACCATCAAATTAACAAAAACCTAATTATACTTATTACCCCAAATTAAGGTTCTCCATTGACCTATCTAAAAAAAATTAAATGTTACAAATAGTTAAATAACACCATTAACATAATTAATTTGCACAAACAACAAGACAATTAACCTAAAAATCTCTAAATGGCATAAATAACCAAATTTCGTATGAAAGTACCTTAAATATCTTTCCAAAACAAAATGTCTACCTACAAATTCCCAAAGTGTGTAGGAGTCAAGTAAAAACTTTAAATTATTATTTGAAAATAAAATTTAAATTATTGTGTTATTCTTCAAATAGCCCTTTCAGATGCCTTTTCTCTCTCCTTGACAATTTTTATAAGCTTCCTCTTTGAAAACCTTCAATTTTTATTGTCTTGGATGCTTGTAAAAAATGTATTTATGGAAAATTTAGCTGGGTCATACCAACATCGATTACTTGATAGTAGAGGTTTGTAACCACTAAGCCTTTTGTTATTGTTTATGGTCCTCTTCTACTCTCTCTCCTTTTCTGTTTTTTGATTTTAGAATAAAAACTCTATTAACATCATTTAAAAAATAATTTTCGAACATATTGATCAAACAATTTCCTAAATTTTCCTAACACAAATATGATTAGTAGGACAAATTGGTTTACCTACAAGCTCGAATAAGCTTAACTGTCTTCTTGAGATTTATAATTTTTTAAATTTTTATATAACTTTTAAATTTACCTCATCTAATATCTATGACTAACATACTAAACAATGTTTAATAGTGATATTAAACTAAATCAATATGTATTTATTCATCAAATTTTCTTTTTCCTTAAATATTATTATCATAATCAATTAATCTTACATTTTGTCGACATCTAACAATCTCTCCAATACTTTGGTCTCACAAGTATCGGATTTGAGTTCTTTAAATTTCTCAAGACTTCGTACTAGAGACACAAAATTATTTGACAATAGGATTTACTATCAACCCCGAGTGTATGCGTTGCTGTGAACATACATAGCATACCCTCAATAGCTCCACTTTTTGCCTCTGAATCACATAAACTACTGTTACGACTTTAAAATGTCTAGAGAAGGCCTGTCTTGCGAGGACAAGTATATACCATTTTCGATAAAGAATTGTTCTCCTTATCTTATGCACGCGTAGCCGTTCAAGCCATTCGGTGGCTGAATCCACGCATGCGAGAGCATAGCTGATTGGAGTGAGTGCAGCTATAAACTGTGAAAACTTGAGCCTCTCGTGGGGTTTTGATTGAAGGAATCGTGCAAGTTGGTGGAGGCTACACAAGGAATCACTCACATTCCCAATCTTTCAGCACAAGGACTTAAAAGTTGTGATTGCGGGAATCTGATAAAAATTGACAAGCCTTATGGTAGTTTTCATCTTTGGTTGTGTTTCGAATTATGATTAGTCCATATATAATATCAGCCAAGGTTGAATAAACGTTCCATAGGATGTACACGTTCTCTGTTTTGCATACTCGTATGTGTACGAGTCTCTTCAAAGCTTTTCCACATTTGAAGAAGGTTACGATATTAATAAAGGCTAAGTATTTACTGATAACTGTGGTTCAGGAAATACAAGTTCCAACATGTTCGGCTCATCGAAGTACAGTAGTCTCAATCATCAAAAGTAACTTTCATCAATTTGGGCATCTAACCAAAGCTGCTCCACTTTTGAATGTTCTTATTCAAACAATGGACTCATTGTTACCTATCCCTATAAATAGTCTAGCACGACGGCATAAGTTCAAATAACCTTCAGCTTTGAACTCCTTTCCTCCTGCTCACTTCCCCCCTATAATCTTTCCTAACTCAGAATTCGATCCAATGGTCTTCTGTTTCCAATAAAAAGTCCAAGACAAGCCAAGAACTTATCTCGACTAGAATAAATAACTTCTTCCCGTATCAGGCAAACATTTTCAATCCAGGATTATCAGCATGGACAAGGTGCTAGGATTGGCCTCGACAAAACGGGTAGTGATATTCAGCAAGAGCTCATGTTGCCTGTGCTACGCTGTCAAAATTCTATTCCAAGAGATTGGAGTAGAGCCTCTTGTACACGACATTGACCGAGACCCTGATGGTCGAGAAATGGAGAAAGCCATTGTGAGGCTCGGGTGCAATGCGCCTGTGCCAGCAGTTTTCATCGGTGGAAAGCTTATGGGATCCACCAATGAAGTCATGTCCCTCCATTTAAGTGGCACTCTCAATCAAATGCTTAAGCCCTAACAAGCTTCCAGCTCTTAAAAATTTACTACGATCCCAATTCAAGTTTGGAAGAATAAAAATTGGCATGGCTTGTTTAGTATAGTCTAATGTGCTATGTATTAAGTAGCTTAAACTATTTGTGTTTTATTGCTCATATAGCTTTTGATTAGCAGGTAGCTAGTGTGTAAAGTGCTTCCTTTCATTTAAGAAGTCAACCTTATATAAGTTGTTCCGCTCGTTGAAATACTAAATTCAAATTTCTGACATTTCACCGTCTGTAAAGTTGTTAAGCAAATGAAGAACTTCTACTGCATTTCAATGGTGCATACTCAACATCAAAACCTTGAACCATACCATACAAATTTCTACCGACATACTCCATTACACGCAGATGCTTAATTAATCGGTGTTATCAGTATATGATTCCCTGAGTATTCTTCGATACATGTACAAATTGCAAAGCTTGGATTCTCTAAGCAAAATAAGAATCAAGATACATTACATAATTGCCAATGGTAAAGAAAACTCCTGATGAAAGAGCCGAAAAATGAAAATAAAGAATGGACGGAGTGTAGACGAACATCTAGGACACCAACTTTTAGAACTCCCTATTGCCTTCGTCCATTTGCAAAAAGCTTACAAGGAAAAATTCTCTGGCTTTATTGATTTTATGCGTCAATATATTCCTCTTCTTTATCTAAGATAAAAGAAAAAGGCATTACATTCCTTGCTTTTTGCTCTCTTTCTTCTACTGATGGTATCTTAGTTTGCTAGAGACTGGAAATCTTAATCTATGTAAGATATCGGAGTAAATGTTAAGCTAACTGGCTGCGTAGCTTTTTTTTTTTTGCACTAGATATTAAGTTACAAATACCATAAGATATTTTAGGCTTGATAGTTGAGAGCGGGGCTTAGCTTCGATTAGGTCCCAGATTCAATTCCATGCCAGCCCCTCTTGTAAGAGCCTGGGACAGCCGGGGCTTTACCTATAGGTGGATAACTAATTAGGCCCTCGATGATGAGATGCGCCCGCTTGGCCCGCCTGTGGGGTGGTGCGCCAGTTGAACACTTAGAGAGGTGTGTCCGCTTGACCCGCCTATGGGTTTCCTTAAATTCCAAAAGAAAAAAAAAACATCTGCTAGCCTTATTGTGTTTTTAAAAACCCAATTTTTTGATGAGAAGATGCTGGACCAACAGATCCCAAGTAAAACTGACAAGGATTTTTTTTGGATAAAATGTTTTGGAACTTTTTATGGTTTAATTTTTTAAAATTTTTAATATTTTATAAATTAAAAACTATATAAATAAGAAATCTCTTGTTAGACATTTATCAGATTATTTCAATAAAAATTATTATATAATTGAGTACATATAGTGTATATGATTAATATAAAATCACTATATCATAATTTATTTTAAAAGCTTTTATTATAAAAACTATTTATCAGAACATCCTTAAAACATTTTTCCATATATAAAAAAGATAAATTATTAGAACTAAGTTATACTAATTATAGGAACATCATTACATGTGTTAATTATTTTACAATATTTATTAAAAGAGCTTAACATTAGAGTAACATAAGTTTTTTTTTAATTTTAATATTACAAAATATTTTTTAGACAATTAGAATAGTAACAATAATTTTCAATATATAGAATCATATGCAATTTCTTATGAAGCCTTCAAAGAAGTGTTTTTATTTAATTCACTTGGATGCTACTGTGCCACCTTTTTATTGTCACTTAGCAAGAGCAGTTAGCGCCTCTCGATTGGTTAAAGATTCAAAGTTGCAATACGCACATAACTGATATAAACAGAACAGCTGAACTGCTAAAGGGTATTGAAGAGTGATTAGAACAGGACCTACGGTCGTTTGACGAGCTTCTCGGCATGTTATGTGATGCAGAGAAGAGATTCAGTTTTGTTCTTGAGATTAAATTCCCTGAAATGGCTGTTAACATCCTAGGTTTTATTCTCTTTGGGTATGGTGATGTGCAAAGCAAAGGGAAAGCCCCACACAAACCCACAAAGATTCTACAATGATGTGCACGCACAAATATAAAAACAAAATAGGGAAGCCACAATCGGGAAATAGATTGATAATTCTGACAATTTATGTGCTAACATATGCGTCTGCTATGCCTTGCTGGCGATAATTGCGAACAACATGACAGAAAGTGATTTCTGGAGCTTTATTTATTTCATCTTTTTGTCTCAAGTTACCAGTCCGAAGATTGAAGAACTTAGCTAGGTCGGAAGCAGTAAACTGACTGACCTGATTAAGGTGGATAACATCTAAACCCCATCGCACCACCTTCTGAAATTTCCTATTCTTTTATAAAAATTGCTGGATAAACTTGCTTGGAAGGGAGTTTACCTGTTATTCGGGCCAAAACAGATGATTAATTAATTAATTAAAAGAGTAAATGGAAGGGTTAATTACGTCTGGTTCCCTGTAGTTTACAACTTTTTCACTTCAGTTGTTCATTTTAAAAAACCATCATATGTCTTCCTTGGTCACCTGCACTTAACGAAAAGGTTAACAAAAGAAAGGGACAAACAGCACCATATGGGTTTATTAGATATTACGTTCCACAACACCAATCATGATTCTGCACGTAACACACGATTTTTTAAAAAAAATAAAAAAGAAATTTGATTATGGTTAAAACTATATCTATATTACAATAAGTTCAAGGCGTTAAACTTACCTTTATATTACAACATGATAAAAAAAAAACTCCCCAAATAAGACAGTATAATTATCTGCAAGATATACAACAAAAAGAAACAACTGTAGGCACCACTTAAGCTTCATCTCCATGGAAAGGTTCCTTCACCATTTTCTTGTTTATGAGGGTCATTTAACCTCCTAAAGTTTCACACTAGGACTGCCTTATTTGGGGAAAGCTCTCTTGTATTTAGGATTTTTCTTTTTCTTCCTTACTGATTTCTTTTTTGCAATTTTGGACTGTACAAAAAAATCTCTTGAAATGTCAGGGACTTGGGCTATAGCTGATGGAGAATCATAGTCCTCTGCTTGTTCTATATTCTAAGAGATGATATCTCTTGTCTCACGACTTGTCACACAATCATTATTAGAGTTTACCATTGTTGTCTGTTGTGCATACTCTAGCCTAGCTTTAGACGTCTTCTCAACAACATTCTCAGTTTGCCCAATATTTGCTAATGGTATCAACATGTTAGCCCAATCCATCTGACAATGCTCCAAATACTAGGAGCTGAAGTGATTCACTCCACCGTCCAGACTGTCCACATTGTTTACACTGGAGCTGTCAACAACTGTCTACTTTACATTTGCAAGTTGAGCCAAAGATGCTTTAACAGCAACAATTTCAATTATCTTAACATGTTCCAAAGGAGTCTTCATCTTAACACAATCCATTTGACAATTTCCTTGGAACTGGGAAGTATTTGCAACAACATTTTGTTAGATCGCGTACAGTCCGAGTATTCACAATACGCTGCGGAAAAGACCATACAAGAACATCACGTATAATCGAAAACACGAAGGATTAACGAAAATACCTTATCTGCGTGGGTAGGTTGCTTATTTTCGGATTCCAAAACACTGCAAACTGCGAATGCCCTCTACCGGTATCCACACGAGTATGCACGATCCGGGTTGTGGCTGTGGTGTGCTAGCACGTCCCGAAACACTTTCCGAACGCCGCACGATCTTTCTCTCGGATGGCGGCTATGGTTTCGTGAAAACCTATTATCACTTCACTTCACCCTAATGAGAACTAAGTTTCTCTATTTATAGAGAAACCCTAAT
>JANIPN010000009.1:34803615-34818853 GCA_027478595.1 Erythroxylum anguifugum
CACTGCCGCTGGAAGCGAGACGTCCGTAATTGATCCGATCAGAGAGCTATGCCCAGGGGGCTAGAGGGTCATCAATAAGAAATGCCTATTTCTCCTCCTTGTGGTGACTTGAACTCAAGACCTCCTCTAGGGGAGAGTCTTAAGGGAGAGATCTGGACCACTTGGTCCACCTCTCGTTGTCTGTACATTGCCAACTTTGTCGAGACATTTGGGAGCCTTAGGTATGTCCGTACATCAGTATCCCTTATTTTAAGTGCTGAAGTGCATCGCGGTATGTAATTGTTGCAGGTCAGACAACGGATCAGACCACTTGTTTCACTTTTATTATTTTAATATTATTTTAATTTATCTTATTTATATATTTATGTAAAACTTATATAAATATGTGAATAAGATAAGGTGGAACAATGTTAGAATAGTAGAAGTAAAACAATATATACCTCGTTGTCAGATGACATATCCCAATCCCTTTTTTTTAATGCCAGAACTCATTACTTAATTTGAACATAAGCCAAATAAAAGCAAAACTTATTTTATTATATAAATTATCAAAATTATCAAATTAAAAAAATATCTTTCTTTTGGCATAGTTAATTATAAATAAACCAAAATAAATTAAACTTATGTCAATCATAAAAAGTTAATATTAAGTAATTACATTTTTTATTAAAAATAAATACAAATTATTACTTATTTAATATTTAGAAATTATCAATAAAATTGATTTTAATTATTTAGAAAAAACCAAAATCAGACCAAAATTACAAAAAGAAAACTCTCCAAAGAAGGGAAATAGAAAAATCGAAAATCGAAACTGCCCACATAATCCAACGGTGCGTATTCGACAGATCACGCGCGGAAATAAACGCCACGTATGAGGCTGTGGTTGGCGGTCAAAGCTTCACTCTGTTCTAACTAAATAAAACCCTCTCTCTGTTTTTGAGAAAAAGAAAAGTAAAAACTCTCTCTCTCTCTCTTATACTCCAAGTACTGTACGAGGTTAGTGTTTTCTTGTTTCTCATTCAAAGTTCTGTTTTGGTTTGTGGAGGGCCACGTATCCTTGGGTTTTAAGTTGGCCTTTTGTCTTCAACAACCTCTCTGTGTCTTTTTCTTATTACTTTTAAGTTTCCATGTCGTTGACGGTAAGAGAAATCTGAGTTGCCTTGGACGGTACGAGGGAAGGCGTGACCATGCTTTCGACCATTCACTGTTGGTTGTTGCCTTTTAGTATCCGTTTGGTTGCCAATAAAGTGGAGGAAAACGAATATTGTACTTTTTTCTTAAATTACAAGAGTAGTCATAAAGAGGGCTTCTTCATTCTTGGTTCTTTTACAGTTTAAGTTTTGAATGAAGGGTGAGCAAGTTGAATTTGTAGCTTCTTTTCAAAGTTTATTAATACAGTTCCAATATTTAGTATCACAGGTTTGGCTCGGTTACTTCACTTACGAAAAAGTTACATGAATTGCTGACTTAGGATCAGAGACAGTAAAAGATGAGTTCATAGAAGGCTTATTTAGGGTCTCATTAGTTTTTTTTTAATAATTTTTATTTGGTGTGATTCGTTTCTTGTTTACTGCTTCAAGCTCTAGGCCTTATAAAGATTTTTACAGTTGTCTGCTATTGATTTTGTTTCTTTCGGTGGTCAGAGCAGGGAGCTTGTTTCCGGTAGTATTATGAGATGAGTCCCAGTCTGATTTCAGTTGTTTCAAGGTTGGGCTTGAGGACGCAGGCTGATGAAGTGTCTGTTCATTCCATAACTTTGTTTGTTGCACTCCTTTGTGCCTGTATTCTGGTTGGTCATCTTCTTGAAAAGAATCGCTGGGTTAATGAGTCGATTACTGCTCTTGCCATTGTGAGTTTTTATCTGTTTAATTATGGATTTGTTTAGCTATGTTGTTGGGTTGAGAACGGTTTGGTAAAACATATCGTCCTCTGGAAAGTGTTCTGATGTTTTGGCTGCTTCATTGCAGGGTCTTGTTACTGGGATTATTATCCTGTTAAGCACCAAAGGAAGAAGCTCCCACGTATTTGTATTCAGCGAAGAGCTTTTCTTTATTTATCTTCTTCCGCCTATCATATTCAATGCAGGGTAAGTTGAGCTTATCATCATGGCTTCCCTATTTTACTTGTTTTTGTTTTCTGTACCTTTACCTTGAATATCACATTCAAATGCTGGTTCGCAAGTCCAGAGGTTCAGATATCCTTTCAAGAATATTCATTGAAGGAAAACAAGAAAAAATATCCTTTCAAGATTTGTCCCTAACCTTCTCTCTTTTCATGTTTTCCTTCTAAATATGCTTATAAAGCGTTGTTTATGTGAGTAAGTAGCGGATAATCACAGTCCAAGTTATGGATAATGCACCTTCTCGATTCCTCTGTTGTAGCTCTTTTTCTTTCTTCATAACAGGATGGTATTTGATTTTCTCGTTGGTTTCTTACCTTCTGATCGTCACACTAAATGGGAGTTGCTAAAATGAGGGATCCATTTGGAAAAGCAATAATCTTGACTTGTTATGAACTATTCCTTTTCATTTTTACTAACTGTTTACAGAAGTAAGGGTTTAGGAGAGAGAAAGACAGGCATTTTCATAAAGGCCTACATCGACAGTCACAACCACCAAAATGCTACATCTTTCTAAGATATTGTGTTTTTGTACACAGTACATGAAGCCCTATTTATAGGGAGTAATGTTGTGTGTGTGTGTGTGTGTGTGTGTGTGTGTATTATAATTAATATTATCTCTTGATTTACATTTAATATTGGAGTCTATAATTAGTTATAATTCTCAAGGATGATAACAATCAATCTACAAATATTCTGACACTAAGAAATCCATATATGCACATTATTAGTTCATTAGACTTGATGATGAATTGTCCTCTGTTTTTTTTTGGGGGTTATGCCTCTCATGCACATAGTTTCTGCTTTTCAATTTATCTCTTCTTATGAGAATTTTGATCACTTGAGACTTTCGTTCTCAGTTTTCAAGTGAAAAAGAAGCAGTTTTTCCGGAACTTCATGATAATTGTAATGTTCGGCGTTGTTGGAACTTTGATATCATTTGCTATCATATCAATAGGTATGTTCCAATTATCCAGTTGCTTAGTATTAGCAGTGATTTTCTTATTGAAGTTGCATATTTGTTGGAATTTTGAAGATATCCTATATATTTTGTATGTGGCCTAACTTCTCGTTTGAATTCTGGAATGATGTTGCTGTTCACAGCTTCTCTTTGCATGCCAAATAAACATACAATCACAAGTACTTGAAGTACTGTATCTTGTAGTGTAATAGTTCTTCAAGTCATTTGGATGGAGAATAGATGCTTGTTATGCTATATCCTGTGAAGTTTTGTTAAATAGATTGTTTCTCAGTAATTCAACATGAGTAGATAAAGACTGCACAAAACAATTGTATATAGACATAAATGTATAATCTACATGTTGATGACTTTCAAAGTTTTGAGTTGTTTTCAGACTTACAATTTGGAGTTTGATGCTGTGCATATTTTAATTTGCTTTGTGTGAGAAAGCCTGCAAATTGGTAAAGAGGAAGAAGTGAGCATTATGAAACCTAAGAAGTGAATTGATAAGGGCCCTAGCAAAGGATCCAGTCATGGGTCGAGACACGGGGAAGCTTACTTCCTTTCCCTTAGCCGTGTTCTCCCCTTCCACTGGCAAACCTATGATGAAAGCCGAGGGAGATGCTCGTCCTTGACAGAGCCTCGCTATAACACTGATTTTTTTTGTAAAATTCTGCTTATTCCTCTTATTGTCAGCAGTCCCTTCAAATAGGGTTTAAAATAACAAACATTAACCCTAATTAGGACTCCAAATTAAGTATAAAGTATAAAATAGAATCACAACTAAACTAGGAAACATAATAACTAGGACTCCTAATTAGGTATAAAGCCTAAAATAGAATCACAACCAAAATAGAAAACATAATAACTAAAAGTTTGAAAATATTGAATAATTATAATGGTTTTGGGCTGCCTTATCAGCAACCCTCTTCACTGCCTCCACTAAATCAGCTGCCACCTTTCTTGCGCCTTGCGTAGGTCTTACCCACGAATGCATCATGAATTCATGTTTATTCTACCATTAGAAGTGAAGATATTTGATTTATTATTTTGTTGGTAACCTTTTGATCATTGATTCAGGTGCAGCGCAGTTGTTCAAAAAATTTGATGTTGGTGTACTAGAGACGGTAGATTATCTTGGTATATGTCTCTCCTCAAAATTTAGCTTTCATCTCATTTCCAGAGTTCGTGATTTTCAGTCGAAATGCCCTTTGAATTTGGATTTAGTCCGTTCGTTTAGAGCCTCATGATAATTTATTCTCTGGATTTGACACTTATCATCGTCAGTGAACTATCTTAAAGAAGAAAAATGGTTAATGGAATAATCCATGAATTGAATCGCACTTCTACTGGTCTGTTCTTAATATTGTTGCTTTGCCTTTCCTTGTTTTAGCACTTGGAGCAATCTTTTCAGCCACAGATTCTGTTTGTGCCTTGCAGGTATGCATTTGTTCGAGGCTTTATTTGTTAGGCTGAGAAGAAAATAAACTTAATTTTATTTTGTTGCTGAGTTTTATACTTGATATGCCAGATCCTTAACCAGGAAGAAACACCTTTACTATACAGTATAGTCTTTGGAGAAGGTGTGGTAAATGATGCTACAGCTGTTGTGCTGTTCAATGCCATCCAACGGTTTGACCTCTCTCATATCACCTCAAGCATAGCAATTCAGTTGTTGGGGAACTTCTTGTACCTGTTCACGACAAGCACGTTACTGGGAGTGGTGGTGAGTTCATTCCCTTCGTCTCCAAAACTCCCATCGGCAGTGCCTTCTCACTGTTTGTTCACAGTTCTTTCCTACTCTTCACATATACCTGGGGAAAGTTCTACTATTGGTTCTTGTTGAGTATGCAATTTCAGGTTTTATATTTGCTTGGAAAGTCCATATTTCATCAGAAAATGGCTACGTAAGAGTGGTGAAACTAGACATTCAAAGCCATTAATTCCAACTTCTGACATTGATATTTAGCTGTTAGCATCTTTAAGAAATTTAGATTCACTTGCAACCTAAAATTCAAGTTAGTGATTGATGGTCGTGGAGCTTTAGAGATGAATTGCTTAAACTGTCATGTTTGTCTTCTTCATCAAGCTTTATTCTTATTATTTAAAGTATTCCTAACCTTCCTGAAGCCATGGATGCACCCAATGCATATATGTTACAACACTTGTTTTTTGTTTTACTCTCAGGTTGGATTGTTGAGTGCTTACATGATTAAGAAGTTGTACTTTGGCAGGTACTTAATGGTTTTCAATGAATATTTTGCTGGATTACTTTTCCATTGCATCACCCTCCTTTTTCCTTTCCTAATTGAAAACAAACTAGCTTAATTGTGCATAATTTCAGGCACTCTACCGATCGTGAAGTTGCTCTCATGATTCTCATGGCTTATCTTTCGTATATGGTGGCTGAGGTATGAATTTTTTTTGAGCCATCAAGCAATCTACGATTTTGAATTTTGTGAATCCATTTTTAATTATGCTCTTGGACAACTTGCAATTCAGATACTCAATCTAAGTGGAATTCTCACAGTTTTCTTCTGTGGTATCGTAATGTCACACTATACCTGGCACAATATAACTGAGAGTTCAAGAGTCACTACCAAGTATGTTTTACCTATATATAAGTTTTGGAAGATCAAAATGCATTATGCTTCACATAGTTATCTTCGTCCAATTTATGGAATTTAGATGTAATTTTAATAAATCTCCTCTGCTTTACTTATTTTTATGCAGACATGCATTTGCAACACTGTCATTTATCTCAGAACTTTTCATATTCCTCTATGTTGGTATGGATGCTTTAGACATTGAGAAGTGGACAGTCGTCAAGAAAAGGTAATACTACAGGTCTATATCATCATTGTTAGAAGTCTTTTTCTATGCATAATGAATTTGCATATTCCCGTCTTCAAAAGCTTAGAAACGCACTGTCTAATTTTTGGGATCCTTTTGAGATTATAATTGGACATGGTAATAGCCTTTAATTACTGAGACCGTTTGTCATGTATCAAATGCCAACAGTCCCGGGACATCAATTGGTGTGAGTTCAATACTGTTTGGACTAGTTCTGGTTGGCAGAGCAACTTTCGTGTTTCCCTTGTCTTTAGTATCCAATCTAACCAGGAAATCTGGGGATGAAAAGATTGGATTCAAACAGCAGGTATGGATATTATCATCTTATTGCTAATATTTCTCATGATCATAAAGAGGAAGAATGGGTTGTTAATTTTCTCCCTCAGCAGATCATTATATGGTGGGCTGGACTCATGCGAGGAGCTGTATCTATTGCACTAGCGTATAACAAGGTAAACAATGGAGCATAGAATTAGTCTGTGTTTGCTTTAATTTAATTTCCTTTGAAACATTAATGGAACTGATGGTCAGGAGACTGCAAAAATTATTATGTTTGTGCTGTATGCTTGTGCAGTTTACAATGTCGGGACATACCGAACTTAAGGGAAATGCTATCTTGATCACCAGCACCATATCAATCGTTCTCTTTAGCACGGTGGTAAGGAAGCGCTCGTATCTAATGCGCAAAAGTTTGTCTGTACCGTTCAGATAACTTGATGCTCAGATAACTTGATGCTGAATATTCATTCATGCTTTATCAGGTTATTGGGATAGTGACGAAGCCACTTATAAGGTGGCTACTCTCTCAGGAACACACAAACAGCACAGCACCTTCTGACTCTGCAGCTCCGAAGACTCTTACAATACCTCTTCTAGTAAATGGCCATGATGCAGAATCTGTCTCCGGTGGCGACCACAATGTTCCACGGCCAATGAGTCTGCGCATGCTCCTCACCACCCCGACTAACACTGTGCATTACTACTGGCGGAAGTTTGACAACGCATTCATGCGTCCTGTATTTGGTGGAAGAGGATTCACACCATTCGTTCCTGCTTCCCCGGATAAGAATCTTCTCCATTGATAGTCAACTAACAAGAATCGGTAACCTGTGTAGACAAGAAGAGTATGAATATAAAGATGCTAAAGAGAGTAGTTCACTTCCAGTCAATGCAGTTGATGAATAGGATGTCGTGTTTGTTTTTGTCATTATAACATACAAAACGATCGAGGAAGGGTGGGACGTAAAAGCAGGTGGTCTTTTGTACAGAATTAGTCTCTCAATTACACATCTAGAGACGGAGAAATCGGGGTCTAGCCATACAAGGGGCGCTTGGTCAAGCCTATTTTGATTTATTTTGGTGATTGGTTTCATATATTTTCTCTATAGTTTGCCCATTACCACGTGAGTACGTGTTAATCCTTGATTTGCATGTAAACTATCTGGTCAGCTAAGAAAGTTAGGAGAATGGGCTTACTATTGAATAAATTCCAGATACACTGTGTGAAACTGGTTATCATTATTTAAGAAAAATGGGAAGCTTAATCAAACAATCTGGTCAATTTGAAATTATTAAGAAAAATCATTTTTTTTTTGAATTCGAGGAAACCTCACAGGCGAGTTAAGCGGACTCACCTCTTAGAGAGCCAAGTGGCTACACCCTATCAGATGGTTAAGCGGTTACACCCCATCACGGAGGGCCTCACTAGTTTTCCACCTATAGGTAAAATCCCGCCTCAGGCATTAAGAAAAATCATAACACTGCAATCTAAATAACGATGTTAATTAATATAACAGTCTGAATAAAAATCTAGGCAATATAGATATTCACACTGAAATTAACTCTACTGTTAAGGAATTTATATTAAAGAAATATTTATTGATAAAATATGTACACATTAAGTATCTACAGTGTTAAGTTATACATTCAATTCACATAATAAGATATTCTGAATTTTAATGTATTTTAACCATTTTAAAATTTTGAATATATTAAATACCACTTAATAGATTTATATTTCCAAAATAAAAAATCAATTCATAAATATTAATAATTAATTTTAAGTAATTTTAAAATATGCGCACATTAAGTATTTACAACACTTAATTATTCATTTAATAAGTAAAATATTTAAATGAAGTATTATAATATGCATGTGTATTAGTGAAAGCAATTATTATTTATCAAAAATTAACTTATGTTAAAAAATTTAAGAATGATATAAAAATAATTTAATAAAAATTTATAAAAATTATTGTTAAAAGTATAAATTTATGATAAAGTTATTATCGTTTTTTTTTTCTACATATATCTAACATGAAAAGCGAATTTAATTTTAAATTTAGAAAATAATAACATTTTATAAAAATTAAAATATAACATGAAAGTTTAAAAAGTAACATTCATTTATAAAATTAGGCACTTTAGGTTTATAACATAAGACTTCTGTTAAATTTTCATATGTTTATTAAAATTATAGATGTAACTTTTTATGGTGATTATTATATTTATATTGTTATACTTTTCTTCATCTCATATTTATATTATAAGATTATTGGCAGTTTTATAATTTTAACAGAATATTGTAAAAAATATACTAAACACGTTTTTTCTATTGCACCCATCCTAAAAAATCATATTAAGTAAAAAAAGGAAAATTTAATTTGAAATATATTTATTTTTGTACTAAAATTTAAAATTGAATATGAATATATGAATACTAATTTGCTTATTATTTAATTTTACAATAAATTAAGAGTTATTATAAAAATTTATATCCACAACAAAATAAAATTATTTTAAAATTAACTAACAACTTTTTCTAAAAAATATAATTATTTGACATAGACTTAATATATATTTAATTTACTATAAAATTGTAAAATTATAACAATATTATAAATAATAATTTATTTGTGCAAAATATTATACTTATTAATTTGATATACATTCTTAAAGAGCCATATCAAGTGGAGCATAGAACATTACATATCACGTGGCGTTCTTCTTACGGCGGAGAACAATAATCCCAGATTCTACATATGGGAACTCCAAGTCTGGAACCAAGTGTTATTAAGCAACTAAAGTGGAGATTCGGTAACAGGTGCCGCTGCTGGTGCTCTTTTTGCCAATTCGCAGAGTCGTTTTGGAGCAGAAACGTAGGAGCCAAAGGTGCACGACGAATCAGCTACACCTTTCCTCTCCTCCATGTACATGGACACACACCCTCTGTTTTGCTCTCTCTATTTTAGTATATTTATGGGTAGTATATTTAAAGGGTCTTTATCGGGAATCCCATAGAAAGATGGCAATATATTGTAGTGGATACTCTTCAATTCATAGTTTTTAGCTGCACAAACTGACAATATCGATTACTGATTTGGCATACTCCTTTATTACTGGCTGCCTTTCACCCATCTCTTAATCTTTTGGTTTGAGTCCCTCGATATTGTCTTTAAAGTCCTTTGGAGGTCCTCTTATCCGATGTATGTTATCAATAAAGGGAGCAAGTTTACCTTCGTGAGACCTCTTTCCTTGCATAAACCAAATAAAACAACAGTGAATTAATAAGAAAATTACTAAAATAACTCAATGAAATAACACGACAAAAATGTATGTATATACAGACAAAATAATTGACAAAACAATCAAAATTAAATTAAGTGCAAATATTAAACATCTCCCCAGCAATAACACCAAAAACTTGCTGTACCCAAAATAAGTTCAAAAAATACCTAGACTATCCTACTCGCAAGTATACAAGGTAGTTGTAGTTGATTACCTAAGGTCGTCTCTCGTGGAGGTGAAATTGTTTCACTTAAATTAACCTTAAACAAAAATAAAAACAAATGCAATCCTAAACACTCTATCCCGATTTGTTGAGTAAAAGCTTTAGAGGGAATCACAAAATTAAACTGAAAAGTAAACGGAATTAACTGAGAGCAAAAAAGAATAGATTAATCGAAGTAGAAAACTCTTGAGAATTAATTTCACTAATTTAATCTCCTATGCATGACTAAGGGAAAATGATTGGCTAGTCATCTTACTAAAATTAATAGTTGGTTCTAAGATCAACTCAAATAATAAACTAAGTCTAACTTTCATATTTAACAAGTTATTAACTGAATTAATTAAGAAAACCCGACTACTAATTACCACTTAGGTTAATATATTTCTAGTTCTTAACCTAAGCGTCTATAGTTTCTCGTTCCATATTAAACTTCTTCTTTTGATCCTTCGTTTAATTCCAAAATGATGCAAAGTTTGATCATGCTATTGCATCTATTTAGTTTAGAAACTATAGCAACACATAAGACAACAACACAGTCCCTCAATCATATATATTTGACTAAAATAACTACATTAATTCTCAAGAAAAAGAGATTAGCCCATCACAGAAATAATAAGATTCATCATATTCAAATACTTCAATCCTATATTAATCAGTATAAGAGAAGTATTAAAGTAATAAACCAAGTCAATAATCAAAATGAATTATCAAAAGCTAACAGAGTATGAGTCTATCAACAAACAGAGTTCAGTAAAACAACAGAGAAATAATAAACTGAATCAGCAAATAAGTGTTCAAATGAAGGAGTCGCGGTGATGTCCTGCGACTCTCAAGCTTCCTGCATTGACTTTTGCCTTCTGCTTCTACTTGGTTATCACCCAACCGAATGGTTTCTCAAGTTCACTATTGGGATTCAGTTTCAGCTCTCACTTTCTGCCTCTGTTCCAAGCTTACATCTCTCTGCTATGTTTCTTTCTTCTTTGTCTTCTTTCTTTCTCTATATTTTTTCCCAAATCAGTCTGTGTGGTGTGAAAGATGTGTATGATAGAATGTTGAATGTGTTTTCACCTCATGATAAGTTATTTTTTTAGGCTAACTTTGGATATAAATCTCTTTAATGTGTTGAAATTTTTATTTACAATTAATGGACTTGTTTCTTAATTATTATCAGGTGATTTTGAACACATGAGAATTGAATTTGAATAAAAAAGATGCAAGAAAAGCAAAGACAATTCAAATTTCCAGTTGGTAGAAAAGTTTTTGAATAAGCGTGGACACATGTAAGGAAAAAGTTTATCACCAGAGTCTAATTTGAAAGGAGATTCGATAAACTTAGGATTCTAGTTATTTTGGGAATTAAGTTGTTTTCCTTATGGAGGAGTGTATATGATCAACTAACTTTAAAAAGGGAGGACGCCTTGTCTAACAACCCATCGCTCACGTTCTTGTTTTCTTTTAAAGGGTTTTTTTTCATTTTTCTAGAAAAAAGATAGATATGGAGACCAAATGTTCTGCTATTCTTCTATCAAGTTTCATCACTATTATGAGTAGTTAAATCCTTCTTTTTGGTGGAAGGAAAGCAACGTTATCATTTAATATGTGTGAGATTTTCAGAATAAAGTTTATTTCATTGACTAACATTGAGTGTCTTTCGCATTACTTTTCATGATTGAATTGATTGATCTCTAGGGTGTACAACTAGGAATTGATTGATTTAATTTATAACCAAATTAGTAGGATTTGACGTTTAGTTTTGCTAACCAAAAGTGGCAAATAGGATTACCATCTTTTAGATTAAGGATTGGAAATTCTAAGAAAGATATTTATCTAGATTAAATACATATCGTATGTTTATTGTCTTGCTCATTGATTCTCTTAATTCTTAAAGCTATTAATTAATTAAACTTAAGATCATATCTAAGTTGTTGGTTAATAAGAGTGATTAGAATACATGTTTCTATTCATTTAATCCTAAGAGAGAACACAATTCAATGAGTATTTGTTAATGGATTTAATTTAAATTTGTATTAATGATCCGTACTAGTTTGATAATGTAGGTGACCAGAAACCAAGGTTTGTTCATTAATTTTCCAGATTTGATTATTTATGTTTATTTCTAATTTTTGTCAATTTTAATTCTTTATAATCACTTTATTTACCCCTCCCCCAATTTGTTTTAGTTTTAACTCATGAAGTAATTACCAATAGATCCCTCATGGGAACTCTTTCAACTCTTCACTAACTACATATATTATTATTAGAATTGGTATTAGTTTGGTTGCAGGTGATAACATTACCAAATTTTGGTGCCGTTACTGGGGAACTCTTGACGGTATATGTATGTTACATGAGTAGACAAAACAACACAGTTGCTATTTAATTCAGATATAGGGAAGACAACTAAGAAGTTATAGAAGCAGACAAAACAAAGAAAACAAGCGCAAAAGAAAGAAAAGATGGCTACAAATGGTACCCTTCGTGAATTAGCTACCCCACAGATGCTCAATACTCATTGCATCAAATTTTCTAATTTGGGGGACAATAATACCTTTGACTTAAAGTCGGGGCTGATTCACCTATTACCAATTTTTCAAGGTCTACCAGGAGAGGATCCCTACAAGAATTTAAAGGAGTTTGATGTTGTTTGTATGGGTATGAAGCCTAAGAATATGACTGAGGAGCACATCAAATTAAGAGCCTTCCTATTTTCTCTCAAAGATGATGCTCAAGATTGATTGTATTACTCTGCTGGTGAAAGTGTGCAAACATGGGCTGAAATGAAGAGACTATTCTTTGAAAAATATGCCAATATTAGAAAAGAAATTTATGACATCTGACAACACACAGGTGAGACACTTTATGAATATTGGGAAAGATTCAAGAAGCTGTGCGCGAGCTACCCCCATCACCAAATAAACGATCAACTGTTGATTCAATACTTCTATGAAGGTCTTTTGTTGACAAACAGGAGTATGATCGATGCTGCAATTAGTGGAGCTTTGGTTGACAAAACACCGGTATTCGCAAAAGATTTGATAGTGAGTATGGCTTCCAATACACAACAATTTGGGATACGTTCTGGCCATAGTTCAAAACAAGTGAAAAAGGTGAATGTGTCAATGTTGGAGAAGAGATTAAATGATCTTACATCTTTGGTGTTGCAACTCGCGGTCACAAAGAAAGAAGAAGCAAAGGTGTGTGCAATATGTTTAATTTTGGGACACTCTACTGATACATGCCCGATTTTGTAAGAGGAAAGTGTAGAACAAGTCAATGCTATAGGAGGATTTGCTGGGCAAACTCAAAGGAAATATGATCCATTTTTGAACACTTATAACCCGGGTTGACGTGACCATCTAAATCTGCGTTGTGGGAACTCTCGAGGACAAAAAGTTATTTCAAAATTCTAGCAATATAGGCAACCCTATGTTCCCAGACAACATCAACAAATGGCACCCAATTCAAAAGGTAAGTCCTCTTTAAAAGATATAGTTAAATCTTTGGTCAGTAATACTATGACATTTTAGCAAGATACTCAAGCTAGTATTCAAAATCTTGAAAATCAATTGAGCCAAATGGCAACAACCATTAATCAACTAGAGGCGTAAAATTTTAGAAAATTTCCTGCTCAAACAAAAATCAATCCCAAGCAAAGTGTCAAAGCTGTCATTTTGTAGTGTGGTAAAGAATTGAAGGGACATTCTCCAAAAATATCCAAGATGGAAATTGAAGAAGAAGCTGGAAAAGAAGTACCCAACTAGCCAGAAAAGGAAAGAGGAGCAAAAACAAATTCAACTGCAAAAATTTGTTGTGTCGCCCCATTTTCCTAATTGATTCGTCAAAGCAAAGAAAGAGGATCAAGAGAAAGAGATATTAGAGACTTTCAGAAAAGTCTAGATAAATATTCCTTTTCTTGATGCCATTAAGCAAATTCCTCATTATGTTAAATTTCTAAAGGAGCTTTGCACTTTGAAAATGAAAATTAAAAAAGATGAGAAAGTATAATTGGGAGAGAACGTATCTACAATACTTCAGAAGAAACAACTACCACCTAAATGTCAGGACCTTGGTATGTTCACTATCTCCTATAAAATTGGTGATTTAAGAATTGAAAAAGTTATGTTGATTTTGGTGCATCAATAAATGTCATGCTGTATGATGTTTACAAGTCTTTAAACGTGGGACCCTCAAAGAGACTAATTCAATTAGCAGATTGTTCGAATGCTTATCCAAAGAGCGTATTGGAGGATATTTTGGTTCAAGTAGGTGAAATGCTTTTTTAAGCTAATTTTTACATTTTGCAGATGGGTATTGAAGATGTATCCTCTTCAACTCCAATTTTATTTGGAAGACTGTTCTTGAAAACTACTAAAACAAAAATTGATGCTCATGATGGATCATTGACTATGGAATTTGATAGTGAATTAACTAAATTCAATATATACAATGCTATGAAATTTACAAATGATGAACAATCCATTGTTTTTGTGGATTTTATTAACACTTGGGTGCAAAAAAATTCTTCCTTAAATGGACGAGATGAACTTGAGACAATTCTTGAAATGGAAGATGCGTTGCAGTGACAGTTTCTTATAAAGATGTTGGTGCCCAATAATGAACTTGAAGCCATGTTTTGCAAATTGCAGAAAACCAAGAAAATGGTGGAGCAATTACCTTAAGTGGAGTTGTCCCAAAACAATTCAAAATTATTGCCTTCGTTGATTTAACCACCCACATTGGAGCTGAAAAATTTACCTAACGATATAAAATACATATTTTTTGGTGAGAAAAGTACTTTACCTGTTATTATCTCAAATAAACTCACTCATTTGCAGGAAGAACAACTAATTTAGGTGCTAAGACAACACAAACAAGCCATTGGGTGGGCAGTAGTTGATTTAAAAGAAATTAGTCCCGCCATTTGTATGCACCGAATTTTGATTGAAGATGAAGCCAAGGAGGTAAGGCAACCCTAACATCGTTTAAATCCACCCATGATGGAGGTGGTGAAAAAGGAAGTCTTGAAGCTTCTTAATGTTGGGATTATCTATCACATTTCAGATATCAATTGGGTAAGTCCACTCCAGGTAGTTCCAAAGAAAACCGAGGTAATTGTAATAGAAAATAGTGATGGTGAGTCGATGCCCACTCGTGTTCAAAAAGGGTGGAGAGTTTGCATATAATATAGGAAGCTAAATTTGATTACTAGAAAAGATCATTTTTTGTTTCCATTTATTGATCAAATGCTTGAAAGACTTGCATGTAAATCTCACTATTATTATCTAGATGGTTATTCATGTTATCATCAAATTTTGGTTGCATCAAAGGACCAGGAGAAAACAACTTTCACGTGTCCATTCGACACCTTTTCCTATCAAAGAATGCCATTTGGGTTATGTAATGTACCAGTGACATTTCAAAGGTGCATGGTAAGTATTTTGTAACATCCCGCTACTGGTAGCAAGGGGTATTATGGTAATATTGGGTCAGACTGATAGATTTCATTGCATTC
>JANIPN010000009.1:34839354-34853474 GCA_027478595.1 Erythroxylum anguifugum
TTTTCTTTTAGAGAGTTTTTTTTCATTTTTCTAGAAAAAGGCAGATATGGAGACCAGACGTTCTAGTATTCTTCTGTCAAGTTTTATCACTATTATGAGTAGCTAAATCCTTCTTCTTGGTTGAAGGAAACCAACATTATCATCTAGTATGTGTGAGATTTTCTGAATAAAATTTATTTCATTGACTAATATTAAGTGTCTTTCGCGTTACTTTTCATGATCGAATTGATTGATCTCTAGGGTGCACAACTAGGAATTGATTGATTTAATTTCCGGCCATATGAGAGGATTTGAAGTTCAATTTTGCTAATTAAAAGTGGCAAATAGGATTACCATCTTTTATGTTAGAGATTGGAAATTCTAAAAAAGATGTTTATCTAGATTAAATACATATCATATGTGTATTGTCTTGCTCATTGATTCTCCTAGTTCTTAAAGCTATTAATTAATTAAACTTAAGATCGTGTCTAAGTTGTTGGTTAATAAGAGTTATTGGAATACATGTTTCTATTCATTTAATCCTAAGAGAGAACACCATTAAATGAGTATTTGTTAATGGATTTAATTTAAATTTGTATCCATGATCCTACTAGTTTGATAAAGTAGGTTACCTGAATCCAAGGTTTGTTCATTAATTTTCCAGATTTGATTATTTCTGTTTATTTCTAATTTTTGTCAATTTTAATTTTTTACAATCACGTTATTTAAACACCCCCTCCCCCCCCCCCCCAATTTGTTTTAGTTTTAACTCGTGAAACAATTACCAATAGATTCTTCATAGGAACATTCTCAACTCTTCATTAACTACATAAATTTTATTAGAGTTGGTATTAATTTAGTTGTAGATGACAACATTACCACCTCCCTTACGCTTTCTATTTGTAGTATGTTTTAGGTCTAGTTTTTTTAGCCGTCCCTCTTACACGTGACACATAATCAGTTGATGAATTAAAGGAAAAATGGGTCATGGGGTTGACAAGTTAGGTTAACCTGTGAGGGCAATCGTCATGGTGGTGACAAGTTAAGTCACCACCTTTCTTTTTTTTTTTTTTTCTTTTCATGCAAAATTTACATGAACTTTCCGTTCAACCTTCATGCAAAATTCACAAAGAAATCCAATTAACATTCATACAATATTTGCACCATTTCCACTCAATGTATCTCACATTTGGATCAAAACACAAGAATTTGTAACCAAAATCAAGATATAAAGGCAATTAAAAGCAAAAGAAACTACACACAACAATATTCTTATTGGAATGGATGTCTATTATAAGGCATCTCCATTACAGATTTTACCCACAAGAAATGAATGTCGCGCCGACTTTAGCTCTTACACAGATCTTAAAAATGTGTTTGAACTTACTAATGTTCGATCACTATATGAAACCTTGAGAGATTACTTTTTGGAATATTGCCCTAAGAATCATACACAATTATTTTATTCCAATCCTTTATGGAAGAATCCTCACTTCTTCATTCATCTTCCTTTCAAGAAGAATGAATACATCAATCTTACTAAGCCTATTCATCCAGGTATGAACCCTGACGATTCGAAACTCACGCAGAAAGAATGTGCTATCCTTCTTCAGCAAGGATTAATTAAGCCCACTAAATCTGATTGGGCTTGTCAGGCTTTTTTGTCAACAAAAGGTCTTAATAGAAACGAGGAAAAAAGAGGTTAGTCATTGACTATAAATCTCTCAATACTTTCTTACAAGATGATAAGTTCTCACTGTCGAAGATTAGTACACAAGTACTATTTCTCAAGGAAGCTACCATCTTCTCTAAGTTTGACTTAAAAGCTAGATTTTGACAATTTGGAATTGGTCTGGAAAGATACAAGACATCCTTTTGTATTTCGAACGCCCAATATTAGTGGACTATCATGCTATTTGGACTTAAGTTTTCCCTCTCACTATTTCAATAGGCCATGATAAGGATTTATGAGCCTATTCTCTACGGTGCTTTAGTCTATATTGATGACATCTTGTTATAATCTAATACCCATGAAGAATATAAGAACCTACTTTAATCCTTCCTGGATCTCACAAAGCAACATGGAATTATGCTCTCAGCAAAAAAGAACTATATTGGGACAATCCAAATATATTTTTTAGGTATGCATTTCCACATTGGATATTATTAGCCCGATCCACATATCGCCAGTGAATTATTGAACTTTCCTGATGACAATCTCACTGTTAAAAAGATACAAAAATTCCTTGGAATTGTCAATTATATCAGAGATTTCATCTCCACGTGGATAATTATACATCCTCCTTATCAAAGTTGCTGAAAAAGAATTCACCACCATGGAGTAAAGAGCAAACCAGGGCCATACATCACTTAAAGCATGCCTGTCAGAATCTACCAACTTTGCAGATTCCTGAAAAAGGCCAACGCATCCTACGAACATACGCTAATGACCATTATTGGGGTGATATTCTCTTTGAAGAAATTAATGGAAAATGTCACTAATGTGATCATGCCAGTAGACAGTTTAAAGAATCTAAAAAGTTTTACCATGCAAGCTATAAAGAGATTATGGCAGTGAAAAAGGAATTAAAAATTTCAAATTCCACCTCAACCCATATCACTTTGTCATCAAAATGGACAACACTACTTTTCCCAAAATTCTTGAGCCTAAAAAGAAAACAATACCAGACAGCTAACTACTTTGATGACAAAAATGATTTTCACATTATAAATTCACCATCCGCCATATCAAAGGGCACCACAACATCTTAGCAGATTTCCTTTCTCGACCTAAAACACCAGTTTAATTAATCTCACCTCCTCTCTTTACCACAATCCCTCTCCTCCTTCCGATTATGGAATTTCCTCAATATGCAAAGACTCACAAATCCTTTCCTCCTCTATCTTCAAATCCTCAGAATACTTTAGAAGAAGTTTTATCTCTTCTCTGTCAAAGTTTTCACGTTATAAATTCACCATCCGCATATTAAAGGGCACTATAATATCTTAGCAAATTTCATTTCTCGACCTAAATCACCATTTCAGTTAATCTCATCTCTTCTCTCTACCATAATCTCTCTCCTCCTTCCAATTATGGAATTTCCTCAGTATACAAATACTCACAAATCCTTTCCTCCTCTATCTTCAAATCCTTTGAATACATTATAAGAGGATTTGTTCTACTATCCTCCATCGAAGTCTCTCTTTTGGACCTTTCTTGAATGGTTTCAACCTCTGTCAAAATGTCATATCCAGATGTCTCAAAATTTAAGTTAACATCAGTTATAGGATATTTCCTTGGCATATCAAAAAGTTTATGCTATCTTCATTATCCATCGTCCTTATTGTTTAACTTCATCTGGTTATCTCTGAACTCTGAATCATGTTCAACATTAGTGTACCTCTATTAATTGGCTTATCAAACACACTCAGATGATGATAGATTTGCATTCCTTATTTGACAATCTAAATAAGTATACTCGTATAACACCATCTTCGAAATGCACCTTTTTAGGACCTTATCCTAAAAATTTTACTCTTCTAGCGCACATATCTCCTTCTGATGGATATTGGACTTCAATGGACCAATTTTCCTTTATTGGATTTAATATTATGGCTGGAGAGTTACCATATCCTCCAAAATGTACTACCCCATCTGGCCCATTGCCCATTTTAGAATACTCTAAGCCCATGACCTCCAACTTGGTCTGAAACAGAAATTGACCAATTTATCCAAGCCATGGAAAAACTTGATGAAGATATGACACTAACAGACGATTCTAATAATGACAGTGGTGGACCACATTCTCTCTCAACTCCTCTTTAAAGTATTTGTGCTTATCTTGTAAGAGAATCTTTGGGACCTAGTGTTTCCCAATTATTCTTCCTTTTTACTATTTTCTTTTTAAAAGTTGTGTGTATGATTGTACCTAAGGAATCTTTTCCTTAAAATTGTTTGTTTTTATTCCTTTACTTATTCTATAAAAGCAAGGCTTCTTCATTATTGTACTCACATTGTATTAAGAGCTTTGAATGAATAGAAGTTTGTGTGTTTTTCATCCTATCACTTCTTTATAAGTTTCTCTCTCTTAAAAGCTTGATTCTTGAATAATATTGCCATAGTCATATAGAAAGACAAATATGCTCTACACTTGCCTCTTCATGAGCATTTTGTACATCAAAAAGTCTTAGACCATACATCCTATTTGAGATCATGTTTAAACGGGGAATCCCCAAGTGGAAGAGCAATGAGACTCCTGGTGGACCTAGACCAGTGGAGTATAAGGGCTCTTGGTGGCGTCATATACTCGAGCTACTAAGAAAAAGGCTTTCGCTTAAGGGGAGCCCAAGCCCAATGTGGAAGTTCACACTTGAGGGGGAGATTGTTGGGATTTCAAGTGTGAGGGAGAATCCCACATTGGAAAGAAATAAAATTAGTGAGGGACATATAAGTGGAAAGGACCCATAAACCTAATGCTTTAAGGTTTTGGGTTGGAGTGTGGTGTCAATGCTCAGAGTATGTTCTCTCACTAGGTTTATGATAAAAATCTCCCAAGAAAGTGGGCTCCTCAGCACCAATGGTATCACTTAGGCTACCCTCAGTCAGAGGGCAATGGGGAACACCATAGAAACACCAGATCTTATGTTTATGAATAGATACCATTAAAGATCAGGGATAAACAAAGCAAGACAATAGTGTAAATTCCAGGTATATTGGCTGAGACACAAGCCCTTTTTCTCAACGGGCATCAATTCTCAATTCTTGCCTCTTAGTAATCTTACACTCCCAGTCTTTCCTAGTTTAAAAACAACCTCAAATAAGATCTATGGTCTAAGACTTTTTGATACACAAGATCCTCATGAAGAGGCAAGTGTAGAGCATACTTGTCTTTTTATATGACTATGACAACATTATTCAAGAACCAAGTTTTCAAGAGAGAGAACCTTAGAAAGAAGTCATAAGATGAAAAACACACAAAATTCTATTCATTCAAAGCTCTTAATACAACGTGAGTACATCAATGAAGAAGCCTTGCTTTTATAGAGGAAGTAAGGAAATAAAAACAAACAACTTTAAGGAAAAGATTCCTTAGGTACAATCATACATACAACTTTTAAAAAGCCAATAGTAAAAAGGAAGAATAATTGGGAAACATTGGGTCCCAAAGATTCTTTTACAAGATAAGCACAAATACTTTAAAGAGGAGATGAGAGAGAATGTAGGTCACTGCTGTCATTATTAGAATCGTCTGATAGTGTCATGTCATCATCAAGTTTTTCCATGGCTTAGATAAACTGGTCAATTTCTATTTCAAACCAATTTGGAGGCCATGGGCTTGTAGTATTCTGAAATAGGCCAGATAGGACAGTACATTTTGGAGGATATGGTAACTCTTAAGCCATAATATTAAACCTAGTAAAGGAAAATTGATTCATTGAAGTCCAATATCCATCAAAAGGAGATAAGGGCTCTAGAAGAGTAAAATTTCTAGGATAAGGTCCTAGAAAGAAGCAATTCAAAGATGGTTGTATGAGTATACTTATTTAGACAGTCCAGGAAGGAATGCAAATATATCATTATTTGGGTGTGTTTGATAAGCCAATTAATATAGGTAAACCAATGTTGAACATGATTCAAAGCACAAAGATAACCAGATGTGGTTAAACAATAGGGATGATGGATAATAAAGATATCATAAGCTTTTTGATCTGCTAAAGGAATATCCCATAACTGATGCTGAATTAGAATTTGAGACATTTGGATACGCCATTTTGACGGAGGTTGAAACCATTCAAGGAAGGTCCAAAAGAGAGACTTCGATGGAGGATAGTAGAATAAATCCTCTTCTAATGTATCCAGAGGATTTGAAGATAGAGGAGGAAAGGATTTGTGAGTATTTGTATATTGAGGAAATTCCATAATTGGACAGAGGAGAGAGATTGTGGTAGAGAGAAGAGATGAGATTAACTGAATTGGTGATTTAGGCCGAGCAACGAAATCTGCTAAGATATTATGGTGCCCTTTAATATGCAGATGGTGAATTTATAACATGAAAAACTATTCTTGCCATTGAAGTAGTTGGTTGTCTGGTAGTGTTTTCTTTTTAGGCTTAAAAATTTTGAAAAAAGAAGTGTTGTCTATTTCGATGACAAAGTGATATAGGCTAAGGTGGAAATTGAACTTTTCAATTCCCTTTTTCACCGCTAGAATCTCTTTATAGCTGGCATGGTAATGCTTTTTAAATTCTTTAAACTGTCCACTGGCATGACTATAATAATGATGTTTTCATTAATTTCTTCAAAGAGAATAGCATCCTAATAATGTTCATTAGCGTATGTCTGTAAGATGCATTGATCTTTGTTAGGAATCTTCAAAATTGGTGGATTCTGACAGTTATACCTTAAGTGTTATGTGGCTTTGGTTTGCTATTTACCCCATTGTGGTGGATTCTTTTTCAGCAACTTTGATAAAGAGGATGTGTAATCAGCCACGTAGGGGATGAAATCTCTGATATAATTGACAATTCTAAGGAATTTCTGCATTTGTTTAATAATGAGATTGCCATCAGGAAAGTTCACTAATTCACTGGCGATATGTGGATCGGGCTGATAATATCCATTGTGGAAATGCATACCAAAAATTCGATTTGGGTTATCCTAATATAGCTCTTTTTTGCTGAGAGCATAATTCCATGTTGCTTTATGAGATCTAGGAAGGATTAAAGTAGGTTCTGATGTTCTTCATGGGTTTTAAAGTATAACAAGATGTCATCAATATAGATCAAAGTACTGTAGAGAATGGGCTCATAAATCTTTATTATAGCCCGTTGAAAAAGTGAGGGGGCAACGTTGAGTCCAAATGGCCTGACAGTCCACTGATATTGGGCATTCAGAATACAAAAGGTTGTCTTGTATCTTTTTGGAGGGTCAATTCCAAGTTGCCAAAATCCAGCTTTTAAGTCAAACTTGGAGAAGATGGTACCTTCCTTGAGAAATAGTACTTGAGTACTAATCTTCGACAATGAGAGCTTATCATCTTATTGGAAAGTATTGAAAGTTTTATAGTTAATGACTAACCTCTTTTTCCTTCATTTCTGTTTAGACCTTTTGTTGACATAAAAAGCCTAACAAGCCCAATCAGATTTATTGGGCTTAATTAATCCTTGCTGAAGAAGGATAACACATTCTTCCTACACGAGTTTTAAATCATCAGGGTTCATACCCAGATGAGTAGGCTTAGTATGATTGATGTCTTCTTTCTTCTTGAAATGAAGACGAATGAAGAAATGAGGATTTTTCCATAAAGGATTGGAACGAGAGAACTGTGCATGAATCTCACGATAATATTACAAAAACTGATCTCTCAAGGCTTCATATGGTGATGGAACATTAGCAAGTTCAAACACATTTCTAAGATCTGTGCAAGAACTAAAGTTAGCACAACATTTGATTCCTATGGGTAAAATTTGTAATAGAGATATCTTACAATAGACATCCATTCCAATAAGAATATCTAGTCCAGGTAGATTACAGCCAAGAACCTTAGTCTATACCATACAGTTAGGGAAGAAACGAATCCCTATTTTCCTTTTAGTAATAACCCCAATCTTAAAGGAATTGTCGTCAGTAGCATTAAAATATTCATGATGGTAACTTCATACATCAAGAGGTAATATGTTGGGCTTCATAATGCTTCTGTAGGATCCAGTATCCATGTACCCAATAGCTTTAATGTGTTTATCATATTTGTCTTGGAATAGTAACTAGATTTGAACATAGGGAAAAGGAATAGGTTTGGGATCAAGCTTGAAACATAGTTGCTATTGTTGTAAAATATAAAGCACGTCATCATCAGAACTAGAGATAGCAGATGAGTTATCATCCTCATCAGAGGAATCAAGAGGAGCTATAAACTTTGTTTCTTCTTCACTAGATTGTTCTTCAATAAGATCTTCAATATTCCCATTATCATGAATGGGCATAATAGTTTTAATGGAATCTAGAAGTTTGATATCCCTTTTTTTTTATTAGGACATTAATGAGCAAAATGTCCCGACTTTCCATACCTTCTTAGCTTAAGGATGTCTTCATTTGAAGAACCTGACAAATCGTCATCATTTCTTTTTCTTGAAGCGCTTGTAGCCTTCTTTAAGAGACACGCAGAATCTGTGGAAGTTCTTGTAGGAGAACTTGTGGTGATAACGTTTCTGTTTTGTATGACATTCACAGTCTTTTTTCTCCGTACACTTGATCGTCAAATAAGGCTTTTTTGCACGCCTTCTTTAATAAAGGACCACCTTTAATCATACTTTTTGGAAAACATCTGTTAATCACATAGCTTGTCAAAAGAAGGTAAAGTGAGTTGATAAATTTCTCCAAGAGATGTATCTTTTATATCTTTTCGAAGTGCAACAATGGTTCTTTGTAACTTAGGTTGTAATTCTTTTGGAAGAGAGGAAATAAAAGTACAATGGAAAGTAACATCATTGAATCCATTGAGAAGATAATAACATTCTGTCATACGCTGAAAATGTTTTTGTAAATCTCTTCTATCTAGAGAATAACACTTCATCTCAAAATACTCTTATCTGACTTGTTTGTCAATGAGCTGAAAGTCACCAATGAATTCTTTTTTAATTACACCAAGAAGTAAGCTAGCAGATGTGACTTGTATGTACTGAAGTCTGCGATAATCATCAAGACTTTGCCACCATTCTAGTAATGTATCAGTAAAACGAGAAGTAAATTAAGATAAAACATCCCTTAAAGGATTATTTGGTCGATTCATTTGTAAGTCAATCCATACACCAAATTCATGGAGGCTCTCTCTCCATTTTTTAAGAGGAAGATCATCGAAGGTAAACCAGGGACTTGAAGTAGGTTTGGTTGATGGAGCTGGTGCTGGTGGAGTTGAAGTTCTCAATTGTAGTGGACTCAGCTTTACTGATTTCTGACTCAACTTCAGTAGGTTGAGACATGGTCATTATGATCTAAGCTAGATCAGCTAATTGCTCAGACTCATCAGAAGATGGTTCAGATAGTTCAGAAAATTGTTCATCAGGGGTGTGTTAAGAAATATCATAATGCTCATAGGGGCATTCTTCATCAGATATATCAGGAATGGATGCCAGTGTAAGAGTTACTATGAACTCTGTTTGAGGAGCTTTGTCTTTTCCAGTAAATGCGGAAGGTTGAGACTTTGGTGATTGATATATGTTTAATTGATTATATAGTTATTCCATAACACTTAGTGATTCATTCTATGAAATGCTCTAGACATTCACTTTAGTTCATATTTGGTTTTAGGGACAATTCAGAAGCGAAAGAGCTAAAGTGAGCCAAAAGCATAATATTTGAGCCATTTTCTTGAGATTCACACTCATTTATGCTCATAGAATAAGAAGGAGAAGGATTAGAGCAAGAGAAGACAAGAAAATGTCAAAAGAATTGAAGACGCATGTTTTCACGGCCACGAGACTCATGTCACATCTATGACAAATGTGTCATAGGCGTGATTCACACCTGGCACCCAAAAACCTTTTTTTTAATATAAAAAGAACATGTGACAGTAGAAACATTATGAAAGGTTTGAGGAATCGTTTTGGAGTTGTGAGGTCTCGGTGTTGAAGAAGAGAAGGGGCAAAGCCCCATTTATTTGGAGACCCATAGAGGACTAGCTTCCCGACGTCGGTTAGTAGGTGATATCAACACTGAAGAACCCAGTTAAGCATTTTCTCCATTGTGTTTGTTGTTCTTTCTCTCTTAGGAATTGATTATATTATCTTGGGTTTATTGAATTGGGTATTATGTAAGAATGATTGAATGCTCTATTTGATTGTTTTTATGTATGGACCCATTGTTAGAATTGAATACAATACGTAATAATTGTCTTTCCGATTCATTTGTGGCAACTAATGGTTTTTAATCATTAGGGATAAGATAACCTAGGTTAAATTACACGAGCTTGTGTGGTTGTTGCCTTGATTAATCTGTTTTCCAAACTTGTAGTACGGTTGTCTAATTAAATCTAGAGAGCTTGTTCTAACTTGTTCGATAGCTAGGTTTAATTAACGAGCTCTTCTTAATTAAACACGACCTAAAGGAAAACTGGGGTTAACAGAGCTTATTGTTAACCTACGATTAGTAGTTGCTAAGAGAGGTATGAGAATAGCAAGTCAATGAGGTATGTTTAATCGTGTGTAGGCTGAGATTGAACAGATGATCAGGTCTTTAACGCATTCATCACTTTTCATCATTTTTTAATTTTTTCTTTAATCTGTTTACATTAGTTTAGTTTAGTTTTATTTTCTTATTTAAAATCAAAGAGAATAATTGTAGATCTACTTATTTTGAGTAGTGTGTCGATGTGCTACGTCAGTGACGAAGAAGGTGGAGTTTTGATTTGCAAAGATTTTGTCCATGAACCAGTGGGTTCAGCAGGTTTAATATATGAAGGTGAATGTTCAGAAGACTGATCAAGTTTAAGTTATGAAGGTTTGGATTTGGTAGATTTGGGTTTTGGTGCTTGAGGATTGATATGTTGTTTGATTAAAGGATAGTTCATTTTGAATACCTTTTCATAGTCACATGCTTCAGGGTATGTTGGAGTAGGATAAACGGGACAACCAGAAAAGATGTGGCTGAGGTATATTAGAGATTGACTCTGGATGGAACAAAGGTTCCTTGTTAATAGCCTTGAGTAATGCTCGAATGCTTCTGGGTCTTGGTCTTCGATTCTCAATCTAAGGTTCAGAATCATCATCTGAATCTTTATGTTGTAGTGGAATTGTCGGGAAGTTGTTTGTTCTTCTTCTTCCTTCGTCGTCGATTATACAACTCATCATCATCACTATCTGAATCAAGGTTTAGAAATATTTCACAGCCTAGTCGGCATATGGAGGGATCTATATCCCAGACAAAATATCCACGATGATGGCTAATATGTATAGGCTCTCCATCTAATTTGAAATAATGGATCGAAGGTCCATCTTTGCCTTTTGTATTTGAGAACACTGGTTGAATCATCATAATAAGACCAGAGGTTGTTGAGGGTCCAGGTTGATCTTCTGTAGGCCTGGCGTAAATTGATGTGACTGAACCATCTCTAAGGGTTTGAAGAATTGGAGGAGTTATGGTGTGGGAGGAATGCCTATGGTTTTTGGTAGTTAGTGATCCATTCATTCGGCATTAACTTTTCAAGCTCCATTGGTGGTAGTTGCTTTGGAATTTGAATGATGGTAGTCTAGTCACGAGCTCTGTTTGCTACCATGTGCAAGGAATTTGAAGTAGAATTGGGAAAACTCAGATCTATGGTATGATTCTGCAAATGGTAGATCATCTAATGGTGTAGAGTGTCCATAATGGCTATAGGATCTGCTTCTGCTATAGTGATTTAGATCTGGACTTGTAGTCTCTAAGACAAAGTAGGATCATCCAACTTAATATTGAAATCAGGGGCAATATTAAGGATGACACTTCCATTATTGAGAGTTGTAAACAAAGTACCAATTAAGACATTTTGGTACGTAATGTAGGCAGTGTCTAGAAGAGAAATCCTAGCTGTAGCAAGTATTGCCTTTCTTCTATAGAGGGTAAGAACAAAACGAATAGCTCCAACATGAAGGTGTGTATGGTTCTGCTCTTTCCAAAGAGAAATAAGCTTTTTTTTGGAATTTCTAACTTCATGTACTGTTGTGCGGTAGTAGTTTTTAGACCACACTGTTCCAGATGGGAACTTTGGATAATATCTTTTACTTTTGGATGGCGTGTGGAAAGGATAGTTCTTATGCTTCTTGTCCAAGAACGACTACGAGAATATATAAGGACTAAGCAAATTTAAAGAAGTATCTGAAATACGACTTTCTTCAGGAAGATGAGTTATTTCTATAAGGTGTTTTATATGATTAGATAAGGTACGTTTCATACTAGAAGGGAGACTGATAATAGAAAGGGTAGAAGAAAGATGAACAAGGTCACTGGGTAGAGATTTTTTTACTCATGGCTATGGAAGACTCTTTACTCACTCTCATCAAGAATACTATTGTCATAGTCAATAACACTTATGACTCTGATATCACTTAGGCTATCCGTGGTCAGAGGGCCACAAGGAACACTAGAGAAACACCAGATCTCGTGCTTGTGAACAGATACCGTTAAAGATCAGGGACAAACAAAGCACAAATGCAGTGTAAATTTTAGGTATATTGGCCAAGACACAAGCTCTTTCTCTCAACAAGTATGAATTCTCTAAGTCCTGTCTTTTGGGAATCTTACATAACAAGTAATAAAGATAGTCAGCAAGTGTCCCAATTTGTCACATTTCCCTGTGCCAACTATAGTGCCTCTTTAATCCAGTCGTCTCTATTTTCACTCTTTATGTTGTCGTCATAGCAAGTGACAGATTGGAAATATAGTGAATTTACATGTATGTCCTCGGGCCAGGAATCTAAGATCACGTGTGTATAAATCGAGATTTTGGATTCACACTGACACAGACAATGAATGCAGATATCCGATTCATACGGAATGTTGATTAAATTATAATTTGGTAATTTCATGCATTAATAACTAAAGATTTCATAAATGGTGGGACAGAGCTAGATGAGAAGACAAAGGAAATGCTAAAAATAATAGACGAATTGCAGATTCCTTTGCTCAGCGTGCGGAGATGTATTACAAGAATGTCCTGAACTGGTCGAGAATTTTTACAGGGCTTAACGTTCATTGGCAGAAGTCAGAACGATATTCGTATTCTGACAAATTCTGGATCTCCTTTTTCAAACAAATCTTAATCTGAAATACTAATGACATTGGTTGATCAGAACTATGGCATCCACTATGACACTTAAGATGACCCTGATGGCCCTGCTGAGTCAGAATCAACGAACCCGAACATGAACATGAAGTTCAGGTTGATCAGGAAATGGGAATTGAAGAACCTGAAAAAGAAGAAAACCGAGTTTTCAAAATGAAAAATGATGTAGATTCAATTGTTATTTTGGATGAAGTGATTAAACTGTGAGAAGAATTCGAAAGACTCGAAGAAGAGAACCGGGCGCAGAAAGATCAGCTTTTGCAGAAAGAGAAGAGAAAAGAGAAAGTGATTGGGCAGCTCAGCTTGGCAGTGGAGGTGCTGAAGTCACTGAGGAAGAGCGTATATAGAGAGTCTGCTAGGAATAGAGATGGAGGCTGTTTTTTTGGGAAGCTTTTCAATGGGTCTCTAATGTGACTGGTCAATGTGATAGGCCTCTAGATGCATAAATCTGCAGGCACAGTTCGATACGTAGCAATAGTATGTAAATTATGGTATGCCCTTTAACTCATCCTAGGAAGCTGATAACATCCTAATATTTTTTTTTTGGTAATTAAAAGAGCTAACAACTAACTAGAGCTAATAACAGGATTAATGAGTCGAGTGTGACTAACACCCATGCGATCATTATTGAGAGTGTGCAGGATAATGTCCGGGACTGTTGAAAAATCACCATACCCAAAAATACCTCAGGTCTGAGTCGAGCCATAACATCCTAATATTTATTTTACTTGTAACACATCAGATATTAACTCTGGAAAAAAATTCATTGAAGGGTCTCTGAAAAACAGAGTAGGCAACAGAAAGAAGTAACATTTTAAAGAAAATGAGGTACAAGAAAAACACAATATCTAATAATACATGGGGTATTTGTTTTTATTTTTATTTTTTACTTTCTGTTTTATTTTCAAATTCAGTAAAAAAATCTTTTTGCTTGAGTTTTTAATTTCTATTTTTAGTTTTCGCTTCTTCCGGTTTTTAAAAATTATGAAAACCATTAAAAGTAATTTTTGTTTCTCGTTTAAGTTTTTTCATAATCTGATTTACTATCATTTAGTATATTATTTAATTATTTAAATTTTAATAAAAATTATGAATAATTTAATTTAACATTATATATTTAATAAATTAAAATTAATTATTAATAAAAACTATGAATAATTTAATTTTTATAACTAAATTATATGTAGTTAAATTTTATTAATTATTAATAAATTTAATTAAATTTAAAATATATAAATATTCAAATGAAATTTGATTTAATAATTAAAATATATTTCAAATAAATATTAATTTTTAAATTATTTATTTTGTTATAATAACATAATAT
>JANIPN010000009.1:34916027-34928426 GCA_027478595.1 Erythroxylum anguifugum
TGGAACCTCACTTGGGCTTATATGTGGTCTAGCATTCCTTCTCGTGTGGGCCTGTAGGCCCATTGTAAATTCTAACAAGTTCCACATGGGCATGTCTATTAATAATATCTACAAATCTTTTTTTTTCCCTCAATTTTTCCTAATTTTTTGCTTCTTTTATTCTTAAAGGCAATAAAAACCAACAAAATTATAAAAATACAAATATGAATTAAATTAAGTGGAATGAAAGATAAACTTAGGGTGCCTCCTAAGAGCGCTTTTATTTAACATAGTTAGCTCAAAGGGATGAAAAATATATCTAGATCTTTGCACTTCTGTTAAAGATTTTTTTGAATAATTACTAAAACATTTTTTTCACTTTATTTTTCTCAACTCTTTCTTGCTTCTGCCTTTTTTTCATTGTACAAAGTTCCTTTAAGAATTTAGCATATCTAGGTATTTGTTTATTTACATTGAAAAGAGAAATATTCACTTCACATTTTTTGAATGTCCCATATAAATCAACATTACTCTCCTATCTTTAGTTATCTTTTAATGCTTCCAGAAAAGGAGGAGGTATAGCTAAGGGAGGAGTATATGAATCATCCTTAGATTTTGGTTTAGCTAAATCGAGTGTTGGAAATTGATTTTTTTAGCACCATTTGATCTATTTTGGTGCATATTACATCTTATTTTTGACCCTACCTCCTTCCACTTCTTAACATTATGGCACTTACATTTTCTCTAGGATTCATCACTATTTGGGATGGTAGTTTTATGTTGTTTTAGGATTTTACACCATCAATAGCAGCCACCATTTGTCCTGTTTAAGTCTCTAAATTTTTTATACTTGACAAGTTTCTTGCTGAAAATTTAAATGTTAGTAACCAAGTTTTTAACTATTTCTTTGAAAGATGTACCTGAATTTGAAGCTTGAGTTAGAAGTGATAGTTGTCTTGGCTAGTTGGACTAAAAAGAAGGCTTAGATGGCTAATTATATGCAGCTGATAGGCTTATTTGGCCATCTCTCCACCTCAAGTTTGGATGGTTTCTCCAACTGGGGTTATTTGTGTTTGAAAATGGATTATAATATTGTTGAGGTTGTCTCAAAAATCTGTCATATTAACTTGCTCTGTAGAGCCATCTTAAAGTGTCAGACACATGTCGATTGGATACCTTATAACTGAACAAATCCCATATACCTTTGATGCTTCCATTTTGCCTATAGCCAATTGACGAACAAATGCAATAAGATCATCTATACATTTTCTAAGAGAAGAAATGTTTACCTTGTTAACTAATTAAGTTGAATAGTCTTTCTTGGCACTAAACTATTGGGAGTTGGATGTCATATTAATGATCAACATGTGTACCTCCTCTAGGGTTTTGTCAATAAGTGCTCCTCCACTAGCATTGTCAATGATACTCTTTTTAGTAGATAATAGTCCTTCATGAAAATACTAAATCATAAGTTGTTCAATAATTTGATGGTGTAGACAACTGAAACTTAGCTTTTTAAAATGCTTCTGATACTTATACAACAACTCTTGAATATGTTATCAAATGCCACAATTTTCCTCTCAAATGCTAGCGACTCTTGAAATTGGAAAGAATTTTTCCAAAAATTGCTTATTCATTTCATTCCACATGGTGACACTAACGAATGGAAAATAGTCTAACCAATCTTGGGTACTATCTTTTAAAGAGAATAGGAAAGCCCACAATTTGATTTGATACCATTAGGTTTCATCCTATGCATATGACATTAAATTTTGGAAGATGCTCATATGGATCCTCACCTGCAATACCACAAAAGGTTGGCAACAATGAATTAACCCATATTTTAATTCAAAAGTATAATTTGCATCAAAATTAGGAAAAGTTATGTGGTGAGGTTGTTGGTTCAAATCTGGTTCGGCGAGTTCTCATAGTGGTTGTTGGCCATAGTTTCCTCCGTTTCACCAGTTATAACAGTGTGTCATTTTTGAATTTTTGTTTCTTTCCTTAGCTTTTTTTCAATGTTTTCGATCTTCATATTATATTGTAAATATGCTCCTTTCAAAGATCTCATTTTGAACATGCAATCTTTGAAATTCCCTATCATTAGTGCAAAAATTTGGTGGAACTGTCTTAGGTATCCTAAATTAATTCTTAGATTCCTACAATTAAACAAGCATAATATAGGGCAGTAAGAGTTTATTCCACGAAAAATTCTAGCTCGCTTGTTATGAAAGTAAATAATTAATAACATAAGGTTGTAAATTTTTTAATAAAGAAAATAAAGGAAGTACAAAATGAGATTTTTCAATAAAACAAACCTTGGTTTATGATTGTTTTAACCCTTTGGAGCTAAGATTGATCATTGACACAAAATAATTAATTCGTTAATCATATATTCATTGTAATACTAAATATTCGTCTTTCCTTAGGATTAATAAATCGAAAGTACATAATTCAATTAACTCTTATTACTTAACAACCTTAGATACGATCCAAAATTTAATTAAACAATAGCTTTAAGAAATAAAAAGACCATCAAAGCAAGACAACTCAACATCTTCAGTTGCATTTAATGTAGTTGAATGCTTTTCCCTAAGAGAAACACTTTCTGACATAACAAATTAAAACTCCTAGTTGTTATAAGTAATTAAAAGACTTGAACTTTTACATATTCAAACATTAGCCTAGCAAATGCTTATTCTAATCGACAAACTAATCGCACACATTAGACATTAATCAAAAATAATTATAGAATAAAAATATAGAAAAGAAATTCAATATATGAGTAAATGAAATACTTCATTATAAGACCCAATTGCCTCTCAATCTTTAAAGTTCTAAAAGGGCATCCATTTCCTTCAACTAAGAATAAAAGACTCAGTCGATAATGGTCATTCTTAACATTAAAAGTTGAAGAGAAACTACTCTAATGTTGACTAAAGAAAAGAGAAAATAAGAGAACTTTAAGAAGTTGGAAAATGTAGTTGGAAAATGGACGATTTGCTCCTTCACACCTTGGCTCTATTTATAGCCTTCAAAACCCATGTGAAAATCTTGTAGTCTTGATTCTTTGGTCCCCAAATCATAACTCTATTGATTTTCACCCAGATTTTGCTAAGATAAAGTTTTGAACCACTTTTTAACACGATTTTCCTCTTGTATATTCAAAGTATGAAAATTGCAGTTTTCACAGAGTGTGCCTACACCTAAGATCTCACTAGACTTTTTTCTATATTTCACTTAATTTCCACAATTTGATCTCAATCTACAAAATAAAATTTTTTATTAGCTCAAATCTCCTTGACTCACCTTTAATTATTATTGAGATTGCTCCTCCATTTAAATATTTGAATTTGGATTAAGACTCAATTCTTTTTCCACTCAAATAGTATCTTCAAACCTTATCTTACAAAAAATAAACAAAATACTAAATTTTGAAGATATCAAGATAGATTACGGAAGAATTTGAATGTTAAAATAAGTTAAAATTATGACATATCATAAATATTCTAATTATAATTAAAGTAAAACACTAATTATAATTTAATTTAATTTAATAAGAATTAAATATCTTATATTTGATCCCTAAAGTTTCTCAAACTTCACAATTAAGTTCAACTTAATTTAAATTGATATTTTGTCTTTTTAACTAATTTTTTTGTGTGACCCATTAGGTTTCTAATATATTGATAATGAATATAAATTATAATTATAATTCATAATTAGAATCATTAATGCTCCAATTAAATAATTTATAATCATAGATCAAGATTGACGTCTAGGAATATATTATGACCATTTAAATATTAAAAATGTCAAAGTGATTTGATTCAACTTATCTATGCATGGATATAATATATAATGTTATCCTTTCGCCGTCCAATGTTCTAATTCAATATAGAGTATGGACAATGACTACTCTTTTGAATCCAATCATGTTTGTTCTTGCTAATTAGTAATTGATTTATAATTGATATTTGAAAATACCTTTTTAACTCTCAATTCACTTTGACAAGAGAATTCCTTAAAAAAGTACTAATTAAGAATAGTGGAACATTCTCTTTAATTATTTTAAAGTAACAATCCTTCATTAACTTAACCATATCCATATGGTTCATATTGTATCTAGCCACTAACTGACTAAGCTATCCTAATTGGAATATGTCATAATTAGCATCAAAATACATTAATTTTCGCATGAGATACTCTGGTAATATCAAGTCTAAGTATCAATTATGCAACTATTATAATGAGGAAATATACAGACATATAAGTAACATTTCACTTAGGATAATCATAATTAGGTCAGTTCAGTGAAGTGATTGTCTAATAAGCATTCACAAGTTTGTTTAAGTATTTCTATACTTAAATTTATAAGATCAAATTTTGTTTATAATAAAGAAACATAACATGTGTTAATTTTACTGTTTCATCATTATCTCGTATTGATAAAACTACAAGTAGACATAATTTAGGAATAATACATTAATATCAATTGAATATAATAATTATGATCTCACTCATAATTTTAATTTCATCGTAATTATTCTACGGAATTAACCTTTAGTATTAACATATCAAATGTAATTAATGAAATATAAAGAGATAAATAACACCTTTATTAACTAAAATAATAATATCATACATAAAACCAGTCAATTGACTACAAGAGCATAAACTACTAGTTTTTTAGTAATTCTAATGGTGATGTTACTGCGATCCTAACTAGGACTAGATCATGTGTTTTCGTAAATCAGTTTCTATTCTATTTTATTAAATCTCATTTATATATTTATTTTGGACTCGTACAAATATGTAAATAAAATTAACTGAAACAAGGCGGGAATACCTTTATTGGTACAGAGGATTTGGTGTGACCCCCAAGTTATGGTGACATTAACAGTAACGATCACAATGCAAGCAATTGGAATGGGTTCCAGCTCCTGTTGTCTTGGCAAATTTGCCAACCGTATGGCTCAATCCAATAAGTCCAGTTACACCAAGGGAATTCGTGGTTTTTTGAGTCCATAATATTTCAAGGGTCTATACGCTATAACACCTAGGCAAAGAAGAGGAGCACCTGTGTCGAGAGGAAGACTATTGGGGTTGCGAACTACAAAATGTTCGTCAATCACCATAATGTCGGAGAAGCCTACATGAAAGTTTGTTCCATCGTAGCACTTCTCACTGTATATGAATGTCGCCTCTAAATCGCACACAAAGAAATGATTTTCAGAAAGTTTGAAAAAAATCGAGGAGAAGTTGTCAAAGGAATTCAGATGTTCTGTCCAATATTATTGTGTCTTATTCTGTCTCATAGAATCTCAGTCATTTATTTAGCAGGACCCATGCGAGACCCATGCGAGACTCACATAAATAAATAACTGAAATTTATTGGACACAATAAGACACCATAATATTGGACAGAAGATCTAAACTCTTGTCAGAGACATAACATCTTGAGATAAGACATAATATTTTAAGATCAACTTTTAAATTAGAGATTATTACGAGTAAACATAACAATTTTTCAATAAATTGAAGTTACATTATTGCAACAAATGAATGCTTAGTTTTCTCCTAAGTTCATTCATGATTTACTTTGAATGTTTTACAAATTTTACAATTTATTTAAAATACTTTAAAATGATACGATCTAATTTATATTTTAGCAAAATTATTAAGTTTTTTTTTTGAGGGAAAGCAAAATTATTAAGTTAAAATTATACTTTTTACCTAATCCTTTATTTAAAGCATGTAATTGATGAATTATTATGTATTTTTATATTTTATGTAACGTATATTTAAAAATAATTATTATGAATTTATAGCTTAAAAAGATCGATAAATGACAGAGGAAACTCCATATTGTGAAACAAAAGAAACATTTGACACTTAAAAACTGAAACATTAACGGCCAAGACAACGGGTAGTTTTCACCTCAGCCAGCTGGGGGCTGGAAATTGGGCGTTGATTTGTCCTATAACCAATCTTTCCTACACGACACTGAATACAACATAGTAAGCCTCGATACTCGACAGCACCCTTTTCTTTTATTAACTTTCTTACATAAATATAATTATTCACCACTAGATATTTCTATCATCTGTTAATTTTGTAATAACAAATAGGTATAGTTTGTTTTTGTTGGATAAATACCGCCATTTCAGACAAAATACGGAATTAGTTTACAAAATCCAGAGTCCATTGAAGAAGATACTCCATCCAAATCATTACCATTTAAGTTATGGTATACTAATTTATTCCTTAATTAGTTTCTCATTAGGTTAAATAATATACTAGATAGTACGTACAACAACAATATTAACAATAACATATAGTAAAAATTATGCTAAAGTATAAGGTGAGAAAGTTTAATAATACGCAACTTTTTTTTTTTTTTGATTCGAGGAAATCCTGTAGGCGGTCCAAGTAAGTACATCTATCCGAGAGTGCAATTGGTACACCACCCCACAGGCAGGTCAAGCAGGCGTATCTTATTATTGAGGCCCCAACTAGTTCTCCACTTACAGGTAAAACCCCGGTTACCCCACGCTCTTACAAGAGTGGTTAGCATGGAATTGAACCTGAGACCTAACCGAAACTAAGCCTCGCTCTTAACCATCAAGCCACACCCCTTGAGGGGGCAACCTTATTTATTCTTAACTAATTAAGAAGCTGATTCTAAATCACGTAAATAATACGTAGGATTTACGTTGAATATTTATTTAGTTTAAATATTAATGTAAACTGCAAATTATTTGTTACCATAATTATTATTAATTATGTAAGTGCAAATGCTAAAATTAATAATTATAAATATTATGTTGTCTAAAACATATAATTATCCTCTAATTAAGTTTTGGGATGTCTTAATCAGAATTTTATTTATTGAAATTATTACAAATTTGTAATTGCATGTAATATGTAATTTTAAATTTTCTATATTAATTAACAAAAGAAAATGTTTAATTGTGTGGAATATACAGCTAGAGCGATGGCAACAGAACAACATCAAAAGACAATTAGGCGGACCTCTCCTAGGATAGGAGTGAAGTGACGTTGTGAGGGGAGGGGATGACGTAGGCATAAAAAAAACAGAGGGCGGACAGCTCCATAGTTGATGCCTTGAAAGGACATAAGAGTATGGAGAGTGAAAGACAAAGAAGAGATAAAAGCTCGCAAAGAGGGAAAGTAAAGCCGCATAGAGATAATCGGCCACATTATCAACAACCCCGCATAAAGGGATGCTGCACGTTGCCTCCTACCCACTGTCTACAAACCTTTGAAACAAAGAGAGAGAAAGGTGGCGATGAGTTTAGTAGGTTAGTTTGGGCCAAAACACTCAGTATCACACACCAGCATCGTCGTCGCTGCCACGTCCCTCCTCCTCATTGTTACGATGTCCCTTCGTTACGTTTCGGTTTTGCAAGGAACCAACCCGTGTAAAAGAAGTGAATATGGGATTTTGTCACGGAGATAGAATGATACTGGGTTGGCGTGTTGGACGTGCGTGGAAGTTTGAGTAGTTCTGTCGCATTGCGCGTTCTGTGGGGTGCATGTGCCATGATCACCTGATTTTTGAAGAGGTTCTCTGTCCTTTCGTTGGTTGTTAAGTTCACAAACTACACCTACCATATCCCGTCTCTTATACATTCGAAGTATCAGACTGCGGAGAGGCAAAGAGAGCGGGAGCTTTTGTCTTTAACTATAAAGAGAGAGTATGGGTAAGAACGGTGTATTAGGTAAGAAAGTAGAGGGATCAACGAGCACGGTTGGTGATAAAACCAGAGAACTTGTTAACAATCGCTCGGAGCCTCCTGACAACAGACGAGGTAAAATCAAGCTTTATTTCTTAGTACTTGTCTGTCTGTTTAATTTGATCCGCTTTTGTTATGTTTACGTCCAGACAAGTTCATAGTTAAGTTCAATAAACCTGGAGTTTATTTATTTTGTATTTACATCTTCCATCGTGATTGATATTTGTGTAATTTTTTAATCTAGAATGGATTTTTTTTCTTTCTAATTCAATCTCAGAGGTAATCATTGCAATCTCTTCCTGTTCTTGGTTTATTGGATTTTGGGAAACTTGTCTCAGGGGACATAGACGATCTATACGTTGAGCTATGGCGTGCTTGTGCGGGCTCTCAGGTTTACATTCCGGGAGCGGGAGAGTTGGTTTTCTACTTCCCCCAAGGTCATATGGAACAGGTTCTGTCCCCTATTATGTTTTTGCAATGTTTTACCAAATTAGGAAACTTCACCATTGGATTACTAGTCCAGTAACTCTTCGTATCCTACAATATCTTGTAAGCTGGGTTTGAAGTCTTCGTTTTTTCAATTGAATCGAAGCTACTCCCCTTTTCTTTTACATGGAAATAGCAGGAAATCCAATTAGGATGGTAATAATTTACCCGCCTGAAACAGCACTACAAATATCTAATTTTTGTGCCAACGAACATTTGGCGTTACTGCGGCTAGGAATACGTTTGAGTTTAATTTAGTGACACCTTCTTCTCTTGTAGATTGAGGCATATACTGATCAAGATGGTACAATGAAAATGCCCGCCTATGACCTACCTTCCAAAATCCTCTGCAAGGTTATCTATGTTCAGTTAAAGGTAAGCCTTTGGTTGGAGATTAACGATAGGTCACCTGAATTCTCTGTATACTACTATTTCTTAAATATATGGAGCTTCTCAGTACTCGAAACCTCTATCAGACATTCGAACAATTTGCTTACGTGCTATTTCTTATCATTCTTTGTCAATATTCAGGCTGATGTTGGAACAGACGAGGTGTTTGCACAGATAACTTTGCTCCCAGTGGCTAAGGTATGCTACAGAGATGCTGCTTAATTGTATCTTAATAATTCTCAATTATACAGGGCCCTTTTTTCCTGTTTATTGACATGGCATACGCAGATGGCTTAATTCAATTCTTCATTTATGTTTCATTAATTTGAACAGCTTATGAGTTGTTTCTCTGCAGCCAAAAGAGCCGAGGTCAGAAGATGACGGAACTTCCCAGTCTTCATCTCAGATTGCTTGTACGCAGTCCTTTTGTAAGAAGCTGACCCCTTCTGATACAAGCACACATGGTGGATTCTCCTTTCCCAGGCGCAATGCTGAGGAGTGCCTTCCACCTTTGGTTAATATTCTTTGCTCTAATTCATTGCACAACAGCATGATGGATGTACCTTAAATACCTGTATTTTTTTCATAGTTGTCTAATAAAAGGACTGCATAAATTGTCGAATCCAGTGGCTGTAACCAACAGTCCAAGGGATTCTAAGGCATGCTTACTTGCATACGTGCTTTACATTTTATGTTCTGACTTGGATCTTGCATATTGATTGTTTCCACTTCATTTCTGCAGGACATGACTCGATTGCCCCCACTCCAGGATCTCATTGCAAAGGACTTACATGGGTGTGAATGGCACTTTCGGCATATTTTTCGGGGTGATTTTTCTCTTGCTGTATATCCCAATGAAACTTAAATCTCAAAATGTTTAACATTGTTTATAATGTCTGCAGTATCCACAAGGGAAAATGATTTACTACTAAGATTAAACATAGCATGATCGTAATGCAAGTTTCTATCTTCTTAACATGGTGTTGAAGAAAGAAGGAAAGAGTTAGATGAAATACCAGTGGACTTGCTGCTAGTTTTTCATTTTACTTCTCAATCTAATTGGAGTAGCTTGTATTATAGGTCAGCCAAAGAGGCACCTCCTTACAAGCGGATGGAGCACTTTTGTATCGTCAAAAAAGCTTGTTGCTGGGGATGCATTTATCTTGCTTAGGTTCTCTCTCTCTCTCTCTCTCTCTCTCTCTCTCTCTCTCTCTCTCTCTGTGAGTCTTTGTGTTCTCTCCTCTCCTTACATGAATCTGGTCCATGTTCCAATTCAGAGTAAAACAGTATAAACTATCAGAACATCCCAACATTCAGTTTCAGAGGTGTCTTTTCTTTGTTGGATGAATAATCACAAATGTTTTATATAGAGGAAAAACTGGAGAACTGCATGTCGGGATCCGACGGGCAAAGAAACTGCACAGCAATGTGGCAACAAATGTCATGTCTGGACCAAGCATACAACATGGAATCCTTGCCAGTGCTTATTATGCCCTTTCTACAGAAACTACGTTTACAGTCTTCTATCATCCTTGGTATAGTCTTTAGAAGTAACTTTCACTTTTAAGATAGTCAATTGCTTGCGTTGTTAGGATATCTTACCATTTAAGTTTCATTGGGACGCATAAAGGAACATGCCTACTGGCATGGAAGAAAGTGTGTGGTACTGCTGCGCCTCTAAGTAGAGGTCTTTTAGTGGTAAATCAAGTGTATTGTTGACAAGCACGCAATCATTAAAAACAAAAGAGCAGGGGATTGTTCCTTTTCCTAAAAAGGAAAAAGGTAATGGAAGCAAATATTGTAAATGCAATGCATGTCTATAAAGTTTCAAATATATTTAGTGAAAGTTTGAAGAATATCTCAATATTTTGCTGGTGTTATTGATGCCTAGAATTTGAGTTTTTTAGCAGCCTGAAATGCTAAGTTTTAAACAAGGAACCATGTTGTACCACTTTCAGGACAAATCCTTCTGGATTTATCATTCCTTACGATCGTTACATGAAATCGAAAGAGATTGACTTCTCCATTGGCACAAGGTTTAGAATGCAGTTTGAAAATGACGAATGCGTACAGGAAAGGTAATAATTACTGCAATTGAGTTCATTTTTAGAAAGCATAACTTGCACTAGCACCATTTACAAGAGCTGCAATTATAATATGCAGATTTGAGGGCACTATTGTTGGTACTCAAGACATTGATCCCATTCGGTGGCCCAATTCAGATTGGAGAAGTCTAAAGGTGCAAACTCCCTCTGTGACTTGGGACCTTTTTAGATCATTATGTTAACTTCTAATCAATCTATTTTAAGAATTTATGATCTCTTTCAGGTAAAATGGGATATCAAATCGAATGGATTTGTGTGCCCTGAGCGAGTTTTTCCATGGGATATTGAGCCAATAGAGAGTATTCGAAAGAACACTTCTCTTCTACAACCATCTAAAAGGCGAAGGACATTAAACTTATCACTACCTGGGTTTCAAAACATGTTCACGGATGGTCAGTGCTTCTCTTCTAAACAATAGTGGCTGCATAAGAAATTAAAAACAATCATCAACGCGTGTTTCTAGAAAGTACTCACTTTGACTTGAACTATGTTTCCTTCATTACCAGGCCCATTAGCTAGGCCAGTTAATGATGCACCTCAAAGTCACTCGGAGGTCTTGCAAGGTCAAGAAGATAGTGACAGAGGTGGTAGTGAAGTGGGGGAACTTAAATCACCAACAATGTCGTGTTTGAATTCCTCACCAAATGTTGATATTCCACGCATATCACCGGGACCAAAACACCAGCCGCACATTCCTATGAACGGTCCATTTTATCTGTGTCCCGGTATCACTGAATCGTTTCCTGATGGAAAAATAGCAAGACTGGATATTCCTACTAGTTGGTGTCCAACACACAGCTCTTACGGAATCCGTGAAAATAATGCAAGAAGCAGAAACTTGTCAATTCAGAATATCAACTCTCGCACTTCTGGATCGCAGGACTGCAGAGTTTTGGAACTGAAAGATGCAAATGAAGTTCCTCTAGCTCCTACAAACGGTGGTAGCAGGTACATGCTTTTTGGAGTCCATTTAGAGTACAATCCACCGGAGCTCCCTTCAGCACAAGTTGCCGCTGCTCGTCAGCTGGAAAGCCTGTGTTATGTCCCCCCAATGTCTCAATCGAGTGTTTCACAGCCATCCAATAGTATTTCTGACATTAATTCCGACAGCCAAACCAAGGAATGCTGCTCATCCTCTAACCAGAGTTCCACAAAGGTACATCATTTGCTGATATCTTTGTCAACTTAGTTCTTGGTGAAGTTACTGGATCAAAACTTGAACTGAAAAAACAGTCAATGAGTTAATCTGTCTGCTAACTTTATGATAGTGATTCTGAATGCAGAAAATTCCAACTTAAAAGTCCAATGGTTTTTCATCTGCCTTATGGAAGACATGGATAGGATGAATCCGAGCTCGCCCAAATCCAAGCCCATGATACTTACTATCTTGACCACCTGAATTATATTTGATCTGTTTCGTCAAAGAACAGTAGAGAATAAAATTTTGACTCTACTTTATATTCAATTACAACTGCGTCTTATGTTTGCGCTGATGAAACTAATCGTGGGGTATATTTCATAGATTTGGTACAACTTTCATTTCATAATCCTGTAAGTTGTTGGAAAAGTGATTTAAATATCGTGTAAGGTTAAATTAGTCTTTTTCCTTATAGTTGAATAAGTCATGATTTAGTTTAGATAGAGTCTAGATTTGTTGGTACAAAGTGAGGATATGGTGT
>JANIPN010000009.1:35002823-35018840 GCA_027478595.1 Erythroxylum anguifugum
ATATGATTATGGGATCGGATTATGTAAGTAAATTATGGTTAGTATTTATGAATGTGAATTATGATTATGACTTGAGACATGATTGAGAATTATGGAAGTGTTTTAGTTATAGGATTGTGAATGTGTATGATGGGATTCCGGACAGGAGGTCCGAGGACTTGTGTGATGGATTGGAAATATTGAAGTGTTTTTAGTGTATGGTTGGTGTTGGATAAAAGAGATATGATTATAGTGAATGATAAAATGTTTTCGAATTCGAACGCAATATGATTGAATATGGAGGATTAAATGGATTGAGGAATTGATGAAATACAAGTTGAAATTGGAACTACTTTGAATGATGTGTAAATGAAAAAAAATGACGCGATATTAGTTAAGCTGCAATTCGTTTGTTTCGAGTTGGGCTCCGGAAACGGGTCCCAACATAATTGGTCACATTAACACAACAGTAGCTTGTGTCAGCAGAGTGGAAAAAGAAAACATATACGTTAAACGTAAGCGTAGCAGTGAATAGCAATAGCGTAGGTCTTTAAAGAAGAGCGAACAGGAGCATGACCACCAAAACATTAATTCATCACATCAGTGAATATAGAATAGAACAGTGGCAGCAGAAGAGAGCTTGCGAAAGAGGGAGGCACAGTGAAGAGAGCTAAAGGGGGTTTCGCTAGGGTTATTTAAGTGGGGCTGAAGTATTTTCTTTGGAGAGACCCATGGAACGCTAAGTTCTCGACACCGGTTTGGAGGTGACATCGACGCCGATGATCCAGGTTAAGTGAATTTCACCATTTTTGTTGTTTCATTCTCTCATTAGAAATTGATTTTGTTATCCTATGTTAATTGATTTGGGATTTGTGTATGGATAGTCAGATTTTTGTTATTGTTTGGTTATTTATGTATAAACCCATTGGGTATTGTGAAAAGATGATTTTAATGCATTCATTGAATTGTTTATTTGCAAACTCTTTGCTAGAATTTCGATATAATCTGTAATTATTATGTTGAAATTCATGTGTAGCGACTAATGATTCGTAATCATTAGGGACAATATGATCTAGATTAAATGGCGCATCTTATGTAGTTGTTGCCTTGTTTAATCGGATTTACTAATTCGTAATGCTAATGCCTAATTAAATTTAGAGATTGTATCCTAGGTTACTCTGTGGTTAGGTTTAATTAACGTTCATATCTTGATAAAAAAACCTAAGGAAAAACTCGGGTTAATTATTAACCTATGATTAATAGTTGCTAGGAGAGGTTCAAGAACAACGAATCAATGAAGTACGCTTAATTAGGGTATAGGCTGAGATTGAACTAAAAAACCAGGTTCCTACTGAATTCTCCACTTTTATCATTTTCACATGCTTTCTTTATTTTGTTTTTATTAGTCTAGTTTCATTTTATTTTCTTGTTTGAAAAATCCAAAACCCCCTAAACCTAAACATCGATTAATTTCATTTCATAAACTTTGCACGCACTCTTTGTGGAATCAACCTAGACTCATCACTGCTGTAATATTAGTCTAGTTATTTTATTTTGACTAGCTTTACAACGCACTGTCAATTTTGGCGTCATTTTCAGGGATGCGGTGTTTTAGTTTTTGTTTGTGATTTTAATCAGTGTTTTGTATATATTTGTTTGTAATTGATTTATTTTCAGTTATTTCGTGATCCTTTCATTTTTTAGTTTCGTGTTTATGAAAAAATAAAGAAATTTCATGGACAGAAGTAATTTTTTATAACTTATATTATCAATCCTATAACAATGTTTGGAATGATTAACCTAACTTTTTTTATGGATGGGATAATCATCAGAATTACTTTCATGATAGTTTGCAGGACACACAACAATTCTCGTGTCGACCAAAAGCTTCTTGTCAAAACTCAGGTACATCTCTGGAAGAATTGATGAATGTTGTGATTGCTAACAATCTTTAATTTCAACAGAGCCTACAATAGGATATGCAGTAGTTCCAATAGAATATGCAGCAGTTGTTTCAACAAGGTGTACAGCAAATCCGATAGGATGCTTTGCAATTCTAGCAAGTTGCATTGCCTCAATGGGGAGATATTAATCATCTGGAGTCGCAAAGCGAAGAGGAGCAGCTGTATCAACCCAAGGTGTACCCAATGGATGTTTGTGCGAAAACTTTACAAAGTGATGAGGAGAATGAGAATTTTGAGGTCAATCCTTAAAGAATTGCTTGTGTCGAAGAAGTTAAGGAGGAGCACGAAGCAGAAAAAGATACATCTTTTAGCTCGAAGGTAAAAACTGAGTTCATAATTATTGTTGAGACTGACTCTTTACCTTTACCTAGCAGGTTAAAGGAATTAAATAAAGAAGAAAAAATCAAAGAGATGCTAGAAATATTTCTGAAGTGTATGAACTCAGTTGAGATTGAGAATTTGAGGATAGGGAAGATGTTGAATAGGGATAATGATCAACTAAGGCCCTATCCAGAACAACCTCGCATGGAAGTGGCGCTAACTATAGTACTAGAAGATCATAATTTTAGCACATGAGGAAAGTATGGAGTTGAGCCAATAACCCTAAACCAAGGTGCTTCTTAGGAGGCAACCCAAGGGAAGTAAATTTCTTTTCTTTACATTTCTACATTACTTTTTATGTATGTGTGTTTCTATGTTAGTTTGTTTCTTTCTTGTTTTTAAGTTTTAAAAAAAATGAGAGAAAGAATAAAACAAATGAAACAAACATTTTCTCTTTTCTGTTGATCGTAGGACTATATAGTAATGATTAAAGTGTGAATTGACTAGAGAATTTCATGGCAACTTTAGCATGTATTTTTACTCTTATGATTGGTCAATATGCATTATCTTTAGAAGAGTAGTGACTAGTGGTAGACAAAGCTGGTGAGATTTTGAACCTTATTAGATTAACACATTCATACTAATATCATTATCTTTTGATAATGTGTAACCTTCATGACATGTACATCTTGATTTTGCCTTGAATTTCTATTTGAGACCATATATTTATCACATGCATTAATATGGATATGATTAGGCATTCTTTGCTTTTATGAACTATATTAGCCAAATAACCTACCCATTATATGATTTTCCTTTTTGATAAGCCCCCTTGAGCTTTAATTGCCTTTTCTTTATGTATTATCCACATTACATGATTTAACCTAACCAAATGTCCTTCCTAAGCCTTGAAGCTAGTGGAACAATTATTGATTATTGAGTTTGTGGATATACCAAAGTACAAGTGTGGGGGTATGCATATGTGCGAGTTGGTTATAATGTTGGGATGTTATGTCTTATCATTGAAATTCCCATATTAATGTAGTTTCTTTTAATGTTAAAAAAGGAAAAAAAAAGAAAGAAAAGAGAAAAGCACAAGAAAAGAGAATGAAAAAGAAAGAAAGACAGAGAAAGAGAAAGAGAAAGAATGAATAAAAAATTGTTTAAATAAATTTATCAAGGAGGAAGTGCATATGAGTTTGCAAAGTTATTCATGATTAATGCATCTTTCTAGAGTTGTAATAAATGTGTTATTTGAGTATGTCGAATATGAGGTAGATGTTAGTTTGGAAGGTTCACTCTTGTGACTTCAATGTATTGTTGACATAAATTGTATGAGTGATTCCTTCAGATTGATATATGCTTCATGTGGTTTGTGTGTGAGAGCTTAATGGGGTTATGAAATATAAATGTTATTCGTCATAGCTGACAGTACCCAGTTTTTGATGAGTGTTGCTTTGTTTCACTAGCTTTGATGGCTTTCATGCTACTTGACCCAAATACATCTCACCTTACCTTTGCCCACATTACAACCTTGAAAAATCCTTTGATTCATGATTTTGCATGTGAATTTTAGTGGTGGAGAAATGAAATGATATGCAAAGTTGTAGATTGTCATGATCATGAATGGTGTTGAGTGTACCCGTGGAGCACATTTTCCCAGTTTACCATTAGATTGCTCAGTTTTTTAAGATATTGAATCTTGATTGATCATGAGTAAAAGCTTGAAATGTTGATTTCTTACTATGAATTTTTGAAAGTAATTCATCTTTGTTTATGATTATGTATTCTTAGAACATATGGGAAATGAGTCAATGTTTTTAGGTTGAGCTTAATTTTAATGTTTTGTCTGAGGACGACCAAAAGTTAAGTGTGGGGGGAATTTGATAGGTCTTTAATTGATTATGAAATTATTCCATAACACTTAGCGATTATTGACATGAAATTGCTTAGGATATTCACTTCAACTCTCATGTGATTTTAGGTACAATTCGGAGCAAAGAAGTTAAAGTGAGTTGAAGCTCTATATTTTGCCCATTTTTCTGAAGATTAATTTTTACTCGTCTTCATAGAGTAAGAAGAAGAAAATTAAAAGACATGAAGAAGTCAAGAAAAATGAAAGCATAAAATGCAAAGGACGTGAGCTGCATGATTATGCATGGAATTTCACATGCAATTTACGTTAATTTAATGGCCATGTAATAAGTTAATTAATGGATAATGTATAAGGCAACGTCCATACAGCTAAGGTGCAGCAGGTGGAAGCATGAAACGTGGAGCATGATGGATGTCAGCACGTGCATGATCTGCATGTAAGGGACGTGGAGAATGAAACGCAGCGTAGCAAGAAAAGAAGAAACGAAGACGCAGCTAAGAGACGGATGAAACGACAGCGTAGCAGATGGGAAGCACAAATAGAGCAAGACGTTGTCGTTAGTTAATACCAAAACGCACAGTAAAGAAGGGGGTGTGAATAGTAGATGTGGACCACATATTAATTGGTCATATCAACACAGCAGTAGCTTGCGCCAGCAGAGTGGGAAAAGAAAACATAAACATTAAATGAAAAACGTATGCTTTAAACGCAAAGCGTATGTGTTTAATGCATATGTTTGTTTTTAATGTAAGGCATGAAATGAAAATGTAGTAGTGAATAGTAACAAGTAGGTCTTTAAAAAAGAGTGAACAGGAGCGTGGGCACCAAAACATTAATTTGTCACATCAATGAATAGAGAATAGAATAGTAGCGGCAGAAGAGAGCTTGCGAGAGAGGGAGGAGCAGTGAACAGAGCCTGAGTGGGGCTGAAGCATTTTCATTGGAGAGACCCATGGAAGGCTAAGTTCTCGACACCAGTTCGGAGGTGACATTGACACCGACGACCTAAATTAAGTGTATTTAAACATTTTTGTTGTTTCTGTCTCTCATTAGAAATTGATTATGTTATCCTATGTTAATTGATTTGGGCTTTATGAATGGATAATCAATTTTTCATTATTGTTCGGTTATTTGTGTATGAACCCATTGGGTATTGTGAAAAGATGATTTTAATGTGTTCATTGAATCGTTTATTTGCAAACTCATTGCTAGAATTTTGATATAATCTGTAATTATTATGTTGAAATTCATGTGTAGCGATTAATGATTCATGATCATTAGGGATAACATGATCTAGGTTAAATGACGCATCATATGTGGTTGTTGCCTTGATTAATCAGTTTTCTTAATTTGTAATGCCACTGCCTAATTAAATCTAGAGATCGTATCCTAGGTTATTTGGTAATTAGGTTTAATTAACGATCATATCTTGATTAAACAAAACCTAAGGGAAAACTCAGGTTAATTATTAACTCACAATTAATAGTTGCTATGAGAGGTTTGAGAACAACAATTCAATGAAATATGCTTAATTAGGGTATAAGCTGAAATTGAACCAAAGAACTAGGTCCCTACTAAATTCTCCATTTCTATCATTTTTGCATGTTTTCTTTAATTTGTTTTTTTTAGTATAGTTTCATTTTATTTTCTTGTTTGAAAATCCAAAACCCCCTAAACCTAAACATCGGTTAATTTCATTTCATAAACTTTGCACGCACTCTCTGTGGAATCGACCTAGACTCACCATTGCTATAGTAGTAGTCTAGTTATTTTATTTTGACTAGCGTTACAATGCTCTGTCACCCACGAACTTCATCATTTTGGACATAGATGAAGACTTGAAGATACCAATTATACTTGGATGACCATTTTTAGCCACTTCCCGATCTATTATAGATGTTGATGGAGGCAAGTTGACTTTAAAGGTGGGGAATGAGAAGGTGTCATTTAACGTGTCTAATGATAGAAGAAGTTCTCACAATTTCGTAGACATCATTAAGAGAATCAAGTCTTGTGGAGAGGTTGAACATTGTGATGATCATAAGGATTCACCTGAAAAGCCACAATCTCGAAGGAATAAGTGGAAGAAGAAGACAAAGAAGAAGGGTGGTGGAAATCACAGTTTGGTACCTCATTTGCAATTTATGATATCTATGATCGTGCTACCATTACACAACTCATTCAAACCACCATGAACAAAAGAAGTATGTCAAGCTTCCGACAGTAAAAGAACCGCTACATGGGAGGCAATCCATGATTTTTTATCATTTTTATGTCATCTTTTGTAGTAAAGAGGTTTTGCGTTATGTTTTTTTTGTTTCAATCCAATTAAATATCTTGATGGAATTAAGGATTAGTTGTCACGGGAATTTTGTGGAAGGCAAGCATGATGAGGTGACAATATAGGTATGGAAGGATTTCGGTGATGAAATGAGGAAAGAAGCAAAATCAAAAGAATCCAAAATTTTTGCAGGCTACAATCAGACACGGTAAGTGCGAATTTTCAGTTATTTTTCTTCCAATTAACCCCTTTTACCCTTCCTACCTTATATATTTACATTTAACCTCTTTTTTACACCTTTCACTTCTGCAGTCTCTCTCTAAACCTAATAACTCAACTCCTCTCACTTCTCTCTACCCATCTTCAAGTCTCCAATTCTCTCTAAACTTTTCACAATTCTCAATCCAATGGAACCACGAATCAAGCAGATGGTTAAGCACACCTAACCAAAAGGCAAAATCCACCTATCAGGCTGCAAACAACGAAACATGGTAGTAGATTACGGGGTACCTTTCCCAATCTATTCAAAAGAGGAAGGTAACCGATACCATACCCTTAGTTTAAAGAACATTATTGTGCCTAAATACTTAGATTTTGATACGTTAGAAATAATTGGATTGAGAGAATAGGTTGAAGTTTTAGTGGAAGAATTCAGTGTGAAACATTTATGCGATTAGTTATCCTGTTTACGAAGAATTAACACTAGAATTCTTCACCTCCCTTTAATACGAGCCAACCAACCCTAAGGACTTATGGTTTAGGTTGCGGGGTCAACCATATAACTTAGACTATGATATTTTGTGTGAAATCAGTGGATTTCCCAACTCAACCATAGTAAATTAGCATGATGACTTTCGTGCCACCCACTACTGGATAGAATTGACTGGGCTAGAGAGCTTTGACGCTAAAAATGCCTACAATAACATTATTCGAAGCCCCGAACACTTGTTATTACATAAGTTCATATGTCAAACTGTATTTGAAAAAATTGAAACAAACAAGTGTTCAACAAAGGAACTTTTCATCTTGTGGTGCATGGATCATAGCGTCAAAGTCTGCATATCTACCTATATATTTAATGTAATTACTGTTACTCTAAGAAAGAGAAGCAATAACTTAGGCATGGGATACTTGGTCATGACTATTGTGGAATACTATAATGTCAATTGCAATGGACTAACTGTCCACCATCTTGAGTTTCTTAACACTCGTCACCTGATAAGAGCTAAAATCTTGAAGTCCCATAATATAGAACCTTAAGATATCAATGCAAAATCTCATGTCAAGACTAAGGCGAGATAGGCCAGTTCGAGCTTAGCACTGTCACAACAGAAGGAGGACTCAACCAGTGAGGAGTTGGAAAAGGAAGAGCCAATGGGATGGGAGAAGGTAGTAGAAGCTATCTCAAACACTATCAACGCCATTTCAGAAAACACCAAGGTGTTGAAGGAGATGTCTAGAGAACAAAGACGCCAAAGCTAGGATATACGACATATTCACAGATATTTCAAGGCTCAAGGTATTCAACTACCACATCTGACACCATCACCACCTTAATCACCATGACGGTTCTATACTCTAACCCTTGTCTTTTATTTTTATTGTTATTTTCAATTGTTCTCATGTTTCTATTATTTCGTTGATTTTTATTCCCACCTTATATATTAGGATACAATAAATTTACCACATTCATTTATAATTTTAGGCTAATCAAATGAGTAGCATTGTTAGTTTCTTTTCATGAGAATGATTAGCTTAAGAAATGAGGTAGGCAAGAAAATACAAAAAAAAAAAGTGTTGTGTAAATCTTAAATAAATAACTATTTTGCTTGCCCTTTTGAAACAAATCAAGTTATGAATAGAGCTAGAAGCCAGTTGAGAATATAATTTAACTTAGTAACCGAGGGACATTCATCACAAATATTTTCCTTCTTATCAAAAGGCTATAGTCATTCCAACCAAGCCACTTAATAAAAACATGGCCAGGTTGAGTAATTGAGGGACATTCTTCACAAATGTTTGCCTTTGCATCAAAAGGCTAGGTTCATGTTAATAAAATTAACAAAAATAGTATGTTTAATAAATCCTACTAATCTTGTGAATAGTATGATTTCTTATAAAAAGTCGCTTAAGGATAGTTACAATTTTAATTGACCAAATAATTATCAATGTCTGTGCGTAAGTGATAGGAGTGTATGAATGTGACAATAAGTCCTGATTAGTATGTATATTTAGTCTGAAGTACTTAGACATAGATTTCGCAAGTTAATAAGTTATAACAACTTGAAGGATCGTATTATAGTTAAATTTGTTCCGTGAAGTTTAACGTCATTGTCCCATTATTGCATATGTGTATGTGATATGTTTTGGTGTGTTTTGTTCTGCTTGTTTTGTCTTTACTTGAGAATAAGCAAAAGTTTAAGTGTAGGGATGTTGATAGCAATAGGTTGCATAATGTTTTAGTGGATAGTTTAGTATGTTTTTAGTTGTTAAATTGAATGATTAGTACATGTTTAGGATATGATTATGTTATTTAGTTAAATGTTTGTGTTTTGAGTGTTATATGGGTTAGAGCATGCTTTTGTGCTTAAATTTTATGTATTTGAGGTGCCTTGATGTATTGTTAGTGTTTGAGAGCATATATGGAAGAATAGAGGAGAATTATTAATCTATTTAAAACCCTCAATATACTACAAGCGCACATGTCGTGGATGTAGTATGTGAGGTGTCGATCCCTCGAGGAGTTGTCGAACTTATCTAATTTTAAGTTATCAAACACCTAAAGAATTATTAAAATAAAAATAAAAAATGCACAGAAAAGTAAACACGCAAAGATGATAGACAGAAAGTTAATTTGTAAACTAAAACAAAAGAAATCGAATATTGAGCAACACCAAATTCACTATGGGGAATCACACAAGAAAAATTACCAAATAATGAGAAAGGGATTTATCATATCATCAATGCTAAGCCAATCACTTTTATGTTAATATGGTGTCAGTTCTAAACTATCGAAGGGTGAATTACTCTCTCTTGAGTTATAATCACTAAGCCCTAATTAATAATGTAATAGCCCGTTTCTACACTTAAGGATTTAACTGTTAGATTAAGTCATATCATATGAGAATACATGAAGTGCATTTCATTTGCATGCATCATATTCACATACACACATGAATCATTATTTAAAGACTTTGTAAAGATAGTATATGCACTCAATTGACATATTCCGGGGTATGAAAGGTTTTAACTAATTATGATGAACTTGTGTGTTAATTATGTCTTGAATTTAGTTTTGATAGATTATAATTAGTAATTCGGAATTTGTGGTTGCAATTGAGTGATTGATGGTATGATGTGTGTATCTAGTCTAGGAAAAATGTCAAAGGACAAGTTAAATTGATACATGGGAATTTAGGTTGATTAGGCCTACGAAATGGTGACATATGGCATTGGGAAAAAGTGACAAATGGCTTAGCTAATTGGGTGACAAATGGCTTGAGTACATGAGTGACAAGTGGCCTAAGAAACTATGTGACAAATGGATCAAACATTAAGTGAAAATTGGAAGCATGAGAAGAAGACACATGACATAGATCTCTACTTGACAAGTGTCACACCATGTGTCTCACCCCTCACCACACACTTACACCCCACGATCCCTACATTTGGAAGACCATCTTCTTTCATGTTTTTGGTCACATGCTCTCTTCTTCTTCCTCTCATCATCAACACCCCCACACAATCTCCATAACCATGAATTTTGCCAAAATTCTGCAACCTTTATATTGTAATTGAAACCCTTTTTATTCCGTCTTGTTCTTGGAGTATGTTTGAATGCGTGGGAGGCTTGGTTAGCTTGTTAATTGAGGAGACTTTGAGCTGAACAAGTAAGTAATTGGTTATCCTATTGAGACATATATGAGCATAAGATTCATGATAATCTATTAGGGATGAAATGAGACGAATTGCATATAGGTTTGACGATGAAGTGTGCTTGAAATTTAATGGATGGATAGGTTGTTATATGAATGAATTAGATTGAGTTTTGAAGTGTAATAAAGGTGAATTTATGATAAAGAAAGATGTTAGAGTAGTGTTCTTGAAATAGGAAAGAACTACGATTACATGAATGAAAGCGAATGAAAGTTTCTATTTTGATTTTGATGCATGAAAGATCAGTTTATGAGCTACCAATTGAATGATTTTGAATTGGAATTAGAGATGAAGTTGATGAGGAAAATGAAGTACCTTTAAGGTATAATTGAGGTATAATCAATGGATTATTATGATGGTGTTAGAATCTGGAAAAAATTTGAAGGAAATGGATGGTGAACTTTTTGTTCACCCATCCCACAATCATGGAATCTACATTAGCTCCTTCCTATGATCGTGGGCAAGGCTTTGACAAGAGAAAAATTCTGTTTTGTCTTTCCATGATTGTGGAAAGGTACCCCACGATTGTGGCAATGCTTGGAAGTGAGAAAATTGTGTTTTGTTTTCTTGTTGAATGATATAAGGATAAGACACTATACATTGGTGTATTTGGACTTGATTAGGGCTTAAAATGAAGTTAGTTTAATGTTGAATCAATTGGTTAAGTGTTTGATGAGTTTAGGTTGTTAAATGATGTTATAATTTAAGGAATGGATTGCTTGATATCAATGTATATATATTTGGGAAGTATGAGTTGTTAATGGTATAAAGATGTTCTTGTTAATGCAAATGTGATCCAAAGGATATAAGTAATGAATTAGGTATGATTGATGAATTGAGGGTAACCAAACTTACTTAAATCATAAACCTAATTGCAAACTAGATGTATATAAACTATAATGAATGTATGATCAAGACTTGTAATTAAGGATACATGCCCGGGAAAGTCAATTGAGCATGCATTGAACATAACACATATACATATGTATGATTGAGTACTCATTTGATTAAACAAGTTAGTAATGTGTAAATATGTGTATATTGCATGATATAGAAGCACAAATTGAGCATCCACATCTAGACATTGCTGAATCGTCGAGGCAGTAGCTATCTGGAGCGTATTGTGAGTTGACCTAGATGTACAGTCTCAATTATATATGTGTTTCTGTTTGAATTATGTGAGTTAACCTAGATGTTTTCTCACTATGTTTGAATTGTTTTGATTAACTTTCAGATATTGAACTGTTATGGATATGATTTTGATATAGATAATTCTGGATATTGATGGTCCGAGGAGTTTGATATTCGGGACTGTATTTAAAGTGTTTCAAATTGTATATGTAAAATGAAATATGTACTCAACTAAGTATTGAATGCCGGACTTAGATCTGATGAATGTTATAAATGATTGTGCACATTGAATGAAAGGTATTGATAGCATAACATATGATTTGTTGCATTTCATTACACTGTTATGCATTATCAGATAAAGGAGTTGTGACCGAAGTGAGGAATGTGAAAAAGAGTTTAAAGCTCAGGAAATATGCACAAAGACCACAGGCTCAATGATTAATGAGCCCGGTATCTATAAAGGGTACGAGATAGTATCTGAAATGATCCCAATATCTATAATGGATACGGGATAGTTAAATAGGTGCTCGGTCACAACAAAATAAAAATGAAAGTGGAGTCACATGTGCATATATATATATATATATATATATATATGTATATATATATATATATCGCTCACAACAAAATAAAAATGAAAGTGGAGTCATATGTGCATATATATATCATTACATGCATCATGAGAATGATTGAGAAGAATTTCATAATTGTGTTGAAATAGTGATGTGAATTATTTATGTACATGTTGATGATATGAATGATTGAGATGAGTGATTGGGATCACTCTGAGATGATTATATGAAATGTTTGTATTCATAATGTGCTTGTTGAAATATGATATATATATTACGAGCTGGTATACAAAACTAGATGATGTGATAAATGAGAATTAATTCTGAATAATGGAATATACTTGTGAATTTGGTTACATACTTGTGATGTTAAGTTTTGACTTGAGCAAGCATATCGATGATGGTTCACTCACTGAGTTCGCAAACTCATCAAAATTGCAACGTTGATTTTCAGCTACTAAGAAGACCTAGCTTCTAAGGCAATCTAGTAGCAGTCTAGTATTGTCAATTTTGGAAACAAGAATGGCTCAAAGGTCTAGTTAGTTGATGTCTGTGGAGATTTGTTAGAATGTTTTTGTTATCATCCCATTTTATGCTAAATATTTTGTGCAGAACAGTAAATTCTCAAATGTTTTTGTAATGTAAATATATGGATTATGAGATGTAACGTTATAGTGTAAGTTATGTTTGTGAATGAAATGGAAAAAATGATCTTTTGAATACTCATGTTCTGTATGATGCCACCTTACGTGAATGTGATTGTTCTAACATGCCATTCTCATAAGGTATGTTCTTGAATATCTTGTGGATGTTCACGTATATGATTTATGGTAGTGAAGTGTTACAAATAAACCCTAATTAAGTTGAGTTACCGAAAATGTCATCTCTTGATTAACAATCAGCCCCCAACCTAATCAGTTATTAATCCTTCTAATAAACAACTGGGTCTCACACGAGATCTCTCTACGTATAATTACTGATTTGATGATTTATGTGGTCTATTGGGTCATTTAACTCTCATTACCCAACCTAATTATTTTATATTGTTCACTTTCTCAATTTATTACCGAAGCATGAAGTTACAACAATTAATCACAACACCTAAATTAATTAACACAAAAATAACTAGATTAACATTGAATCAGGTTTAAATCCATAAAGAAAAGTTAGAACATCGTTATCAATCCCAAATCCATCAACATCATCATATCCATCTTACAAATTCAAAGAAGAAAAATAATAAGATGAAAAGAAAATGTCACTTGGACGGGATCGAGATGGCTCGGGAAAGTAGTAGCAGCAGAAGCCCGCTCGTCTCTCCACTTCTTCCTCCTCTCTCTTTTTCTTCATTCTTCTTGGAGTTTTCCCAAAATGGGATAAATTAGAGCTCCCTCTAGGGTTCTTTCTCTTTCTTTATATAATTTTTTTATTTTAGGTAAATCCTAAGGTTTTTTCAGGTCCAAAAAGTCCCAAATGTCCCTTGGTAAGTTATGTTTAAGGTTGTCCGCACTGTCTATCGTGACATACGCCACGATTGTGGTCCTGGATCTAGCTTCAACTTCCTTCGATTCTCCTCCATTCTTCCATATTTGTTCTCAAACGTTAACAAATACATCAAGGCACCTCAAATACACAAAATTTAAGCACAAAAGCATGCTCTAACCCATATAATACTCAAAACACAAACATTTAACTAAATAACACAATCATATCCTAAACATGCACTAATCATTCAATTTAACAACTAAATACATACTAAACTACCCATTAAAACATTATGCAACCTACCACTATCAATATGGCAAGTGAAAAAGAAAACAATCAAATCGTGGTGATGGAAAAAACTTTAGGAGTATTGAGATGAGCCCTACATGTTATAAATGGTAAAACCTTTGGATTAAGTTAAATCAAATGATAAGGCTTATTTGCATGCTCTCTACAATCTGTTTCTTAATGCACATGGAAAACTGGAATGGCTAGGTGTTATTTGGCATAACTTTCAAATTCCCAAATGAGCTTTGTTTGGATGTGTGTCTAGAATAGATTAGCTACTTTACATAGAATGAAGAAGTGGAAGTTTGTTTCTAAGGAGGATTGTAAGTTGTGCCAAAAAATAGAGACATTTGGAATCATCTCTTCTTAAATATGACTTTTCTTTTATTCAACAAGTTATGGAATGGGTGGATCTGAGGGTCAGGTATGTAAAGTCTGATGCTTGGATATAATATTTGTGTAGAGCTAAAAGGAAGAATAGAGAGATTTATAAGAGAAGAACTTATACTTTTTATGCTTGTGTTTATTACATTTGGATGTAAATAAGTGCTATGATTTTTAAAAGAGGAACAACTTAACAGTGAAGAATGTATAACTAAGATTAAACATGATCAAAGAATTAGGTGGAGGAAAGAGGATGTCAATGATAAGTTAGAACTTTGTAGGGATACTCTATAGTCAAAAGGCTTTAAATTAAGTAGGAATGTCAATTTTAGCCCGACTTGATTTTGGCCCGGATTGGCAAGGTCATGGGCGGGCTACAGGTCTAGCTCGGGCTGAGCTTAAAGGGCCTAGCTTTGCCCGTGACCAGACCGAAACGTCAAAAACAAAGTCTTTTTTATTTTTTAAAAAAATATAAGGTTGGTTCAAGCCCATCAGGCCACAGGCCACCCAGTCCGTGGATGGAGCCGGGCTAGGCCAGGAGTAGCCCAGGCCTGACCTGACCCATTGACATCCCTAAAATTAAGCAAGACTAAGACAGAGTACATAGAGTGTCACTTTTTGGGTTGAAGGGTTGCATCTGAGGTGGAGATCAATATTGGTATTGAAGTCATACCATAGAAAGATTTTTTTAAGTACCTTGGATCCATCATCCAAAGTAATGGCAAGATAGATAATGACTTAATTCACTATATCAAATTAGAGTGGCTAAAATAGGGGAGTACCTTAGGAGTTTTACGTGACAAAAAGATACTACTTAAGTTAAAAGGGAAATACTATTGTGTAATAATTAGGCTATCCATGCTATATGAGCAAAGTGTTGGCTCATCAAATAGGCGTATAGTCATAAGTTAATGATGACAGAGATGAAGATGAAACGTTAGATGTCTAATCTTATAAGAAGAGATAAGGTTAGGAATAAAGTGGTAAGAGACAAGTAAGAGGTGATTAATATTGATAGCAAAATAAGGGAGACAAAACTTAAGTGGTTCGAGCATATTAAAAGAAGACATATTGACGTTTCAATGAAAAAATGTAAGAAGATTGTACTTAGAGACTATAAAAGAAGAAGAGGAAGGCCCAAGAAGAATTAAGAAGAGGTGATAAAAAACGATATACTCTACTAGAGCTTATTGAGGACTTAACCCTGAATAAGAAACTTTGGAGGACTAGGATACAAATAGAGGACCTTATATATAGAGTTTCTTTCTTTTTAGTGGTCTTTTATACCTTTTCCTTAGATTCTTATCTCTTCTAATTAGCATAAACACTTTTGTTTATAGTACTTATTTCTTTAGTTATTTTACTTATTTATTTCTTTAATAGGTTGTTGTTTTATTTAATTATATTTTTAATTTATTTATTTGCTTACTTACTTTTATTTTTAATTTTATTTTATTATATATATTATTTTTATTCTTATTTTTTACTTATAAATTTATTTATTTATCTATTTATCTATTTTTTCCAATTTTTTTAAAAAAATTTCTATAAGCCTATAAGCAATCTCTCTATTAATTAGGAATACGGTACCGAATTTTAAGTTTTGGTAACGGATTTAAATACCGGTTGGTACTGACCCATTTCGGCCATACCGGCCGGTATTCAAAATACTGGTCAAATACAGGCTGGTATTGAAAATTTTAAAAAATTGGGGGACTTTTTTGCAAAATTTTCAAAAATTTTCAAAATTCCCCCCCTCCCTCCCTCCCTCCCCCTTTTTTTTCAAAGTTTCTAAAATAA
>JANIPN010000009.1:35034311-35045321 GCA_027478595.1 Erythroxylum anguifugum
CACATATGTTTTATATCATGTACAATATATTTAGTTTTAGGAAAAGAATACAAGCGAAGGGACATATGTGTCCTTAATCGTGTGTTTTCAGAAGAACACAAGTATTTATATATATGTCTTTATTTTAGGTCATATATATTTAAAAAGGTACATATCCTAGAACACGACGATGTGTAAGACCGTATTCTAACTAATGAACTACAACAATTATGTTTGGAGTAAATGATATTGTAACTTGGAGAAATTCAAAGAGATTGTGTCATACTAAATTTGAATAAGATAATATAGTTGACTTAGTAATTTGTCATAAATATTAAAACTAAGAATTTATAATATAGTTACTAATTAATAGTGGAGTTAGTTGAAATCTGAAAATTCTAATGACAACAATAGCATGTTTATTTAAAGAAATTCAGTGTTATATGTGATAAGAGGATAGTCAAATATACAAAATTTTGTAATAAAAATATATCTGATTCAAAACATACAAAATTGTTAACTTAATTTTTTTTTTGTTCTAGTTCTAACTAATTTATTCCAAAATAAATAGCCCACGCTTAGATTTTCTGACAGAAAAAAGAGTATTACCTTCATCAGATTAAACTAATTAATATGGAAACAGTTGTTACTTGTTAGGTCCTAAGCCGTGTGTATAGAGATGAAGTTTTCACAGGTTCATTGATTGCGAATGTGACTGCGGCACTCCTTGCTATAAAAAAGCATAGCCCATTGAGAGGCTCGTGAGCACAAATTATACTTCACATTCACCCTTCTGTCTCCATTCTTCAACACAGCACGTTCATTCATGGCATTCAAAAGCAATATTATGGTGTGCACACCATTAGAATGTGAGAGCTCAGCAGAAATGCTGTCTTCCATGGACAAAGCCAAGGAAGAAGGCGCTGATCTTGTTGAGCTTCGCTTTGATTCTGAGACTTTCTCTCACATTTCCCAAGTCGAAAGGCTTATCAAACGTAGAACTCTCCCTTCCATTGTTTCTCTCAGGTATGTGGATACATATGTGTATGATATACAGTTTTCCAGTTACTGTTCTCTCATCATGAATATTGCTACACTTTGGTGCTTTATTGTTCTCTTTCTTGGTCTCTTCTTCATGTTGTAATGTTGTCTACCCTCAATTATTACACACTTCAATGATCACAATGACAGTTTATTACCTGATAACCGTTATATTATCATCAAATCATCACTGTCATATGATGAACTGTGCAATACATCGTCAAGAAGGACACTCCACAGGAAAAAAAGGTAATTAGGAATTCAAAAGGAACTAAACCTCTGTAACACATCTGACTTGATATCCGTTTAATGCCAATGGTCATTAGCTCTACTTAATTCATAACTGCATCATTTTCATCTTTACATCACTACCAAATGGTCCCCTCGACGATTGATCCACTAGCCAAATCGGGGTTGAGTGATCGGCGGAGTTTGTGTCATTGGCAGTAGTTGGCAAGCATTAATGAGGTAATGCAAGTGCCACGCTACTCCAGTCTTCGAGCTTGATAAGACATGGTGCTTATTCTAGATAAACTGTGGCTTGTCTTCTGGTCCCATCTTCTATCTTTTTGCATTTTTTTTGTGTATGTGTACGTTATATATACAAACAAGCAAACATACATACAGATAACTTAACTAAAATTTTTAAAGAAAACTTTAAATTTTATTAGCTTAATAATAATGTGACATGCCAATATTATTATATTAATAGAATTTAAAGTTAAAAGTATTAACAAAAAAGTTATAAAAATATGGGTTTTTTATAATTTGTATTATATTTGTACCTTGGTTACATATTTATTTATTATTGGGGTTGGTTTTATACCATCCTCTATTTTGAAACCCGGATCGGACTAACCGGTTTGACCGGTTCGATCGGTGACCATTCGGCTATCCGGTCCGGGTGACCCCTAAAAATCAGTCTTCAATTGAACCAGTGCGAACCGGTAAGAACCGGTCGATTGATCGGTTAAATCAGGACTGTCGAACCGGTTGACTACTGGTTCAATAATTTTTTTTTTATTTTGCTTTTTTTCTTTCATGTGTTTTTTAATTTTTCTAAAAGTAAAACCCACCTTTTCTCCAGAAATCTAACATAAATATAGAAATTTATATTATTTGGTATATTTTTTATTTTTTTAATATTACTAATATTATATATAATTATTACGTAATTATGACGTCACACTAATCGAACCGGTCAAACCGGTAACTAATAAGACCTCCAGTTCAACGTCCGATCTGAATTTCAAAACCTTGATACCATCAACTCATTGAGTATCAACTTGGTGTCTTCGATTGGTCGTATGTACGCGATTACACTGCAGCATCATCAATTCGTGCCCTTCCCACTTGTTTGTGTACGAGAACAGCTAAATAGGTTTATTCATCCTCTGGAACAGCACAAGTTCTGATAAGAGAAGATTTTGATCTTTTGCCTGTTGATAATTATAATATTGTCGGAATCTCATGGTTGTGCTACTTGGACCTACAAGAACTAACGATTAAAGAGCTAAGCTAGGTGTTTCTTGTGCAACCACTATATTAAATAACTTCCCTGTTAAGTGACCGTTTCATCACAAAAGCTTAAGTTAGTATGTGAGGCCAACTTAATTGATTTAATACATCCCCTCAAGTGAAAGCCCTTTGAGCTTGAAATTTGCACGGACTCACTCTACCTTGTACTGAATAATAGGTGGGTAGTAGGATTTGAACTCATGACCACTTGGTTATGAGGTTCTAATAACATGTTAAGTAACCATTTCATCACAATAGCTTAAACTGTTGTGTGTGACCAACTTAATTAATTTTATATATTCACTAACATTGCCACGTGTTTTTCTTGTTAGTTAATGAGTTGTCTTTCTTAAACAGAACCACAATCATTATTTTTCTAAGTGTAAATAAGACTAAAAGCTCCCGCAAAAATAGAAATAGGAAAAAGTTGCAATGTCCTGAACTAGACAAACTGAACTCAAATTTTTTTTCAAATTTATTATAAAATTTTGACATTAATTATATGCCCTGACCTAAAATTTTTGACTCATCATATAAAATGAACTCATTAGTTAGTAAAGATTTTAATATGACGGGCGGGCTTAACTTAGATTCTTGTCCTGTTAACAGGCTAAAGTCATCGAGAACTTTAAGCAACGTTGAAAGAAAGGATACTTGTATGCAAGTACTGAGACTGGCTCTTGACTTAGATGTGGAATTTGTTGAAATGGACTATGAGGTAATCAGAGAAAAGAATTTCCAGTTCATTCCTGTTGAATACTGAATCAAGTTGACAAGGAAATATTGAAATATCGCTTCCCCACATGAAATGCTTACAGATAGCTTCAGACAGCAACATGGCTGACTATTTCTACAACAGATCCAATAGCAAACTAGTTGTATCAAGCTATGTCAATGGAGGGAAACCTTCAGCAGAGAAGCTTGGTCATCTGATCGCCTGCATGCAGTCTACTGGAGCGGACATTATCAAGCTTGTGATAGATGTCGATTACATCACTGATTTGGCGCCTGTCTTTAAGATGCTAACTCATTGTCAGGTATTCGTTTTGACACTCACACATAAAGGAAAAGACCAAACACTAACGGGGATCTTATTTCTTCGAATGCAGTTGATTGGGACAATCTTTCCGGCAAATTAATTGTAAAGTTCCTTGCTTAAACTTGGAAAAATGTATTATTCTCGACCAATCCACTCACTCTAGTTCTTTCGTCTTCAGGTGCCTTTTATTGCTCTTGCAGTGGGTAGTAGAGGCGTCATATGCCAGCTTTTAGGCCCAAAATTTGGAGGATTTTTGGTTTATGGAACTCTGAAAGGCAAAGAAGTGGCTGGGATGCCAACTCTACTTAGTCTCAGGCAAGTTTATAAGCCTGAATACATAAATCCTGACACCAAAGTCTTTGGTCTCATTTCAAACCCAGTTGGCCACAGCAAAGGTCCTATTCTGCATAATCCTGCTTTTAGGCATATAGGATACAATGGAATCTATGTTCCCATGCTAGTGGATGACATCAAAGAATTTTTTAGAACCTATACAAGCTCTGACTTCGCTGGTTTCAGGTATATTATAAACCCATTCTATATATTTCAAGCTTTATAGATGTTAAACACTATTAGACTTCATCAGCTCTGCATTCTCATGTTATAGTCAATGTCAACTAGTATTTTCATTTGATAAATAGTCATTTCCCTTCTGCTCAATGCTTGTAGTGTTGGGATCCCACACAAGGAGGTGGCAGTAGGATGCTGCGATGAAGTCCACCCACTGGCTAAGGTCAGGAAACTCCAATAAGTTAGAAAACAGTTATCATGCATGGCAGATTGGAGTTTTTCTGTGTTCAAGTTGGATTTGTTCCAAAATGATATCAAAGTTCACGTGAAACCAAATTATTTTATCTGATTTAAAGTCTTCACGTGCCAAGATTCTTAGTTATATGCATAAATGTCATCTCATTAAAACTGCAGCTTGAAGAGTAACTACAGGATCAAATAGCTAAATAACAGATGAGATACTTATCAATTGAAAGTTCTTGTTTGTTTGATTGAAATTTTTTTATAAGCTTCTAAACAGTTGAATTCTTTGTGAATTAGTCCATAGGAGCTGTGAATACCATAATAAGGAGGTCTGATGATGGGAAGCTCGTTGGTTACAACACAGATTGTGAGGCTTGTATAACTGCAATTGAGGATGCAATGACAGGTACCATACTGGTTGATTATCTCTGTTCAAAGAGCAGTACTATAACTTACCCTTTATTTAGCTTCAGAAAAGCCATTTAGTAGATTAAGTTGGAATACCATTGGCAACTAGATAAATCTTTCTGGTATAGAACACATGTTTGTGCTGATTCATGATTTGTCTGAAAAACAATTATTAACTAAGAAAGCAATTTTGGAAAAGCAGATAGAGGATTAACAAAGAGAGACGCATCCGATCCTTCTCCTCTGGCTGGGAGAACATTTGTGCTGGTTGGAGCAGGAGGAGCAGGAAGAGCACTTGCTTTTGGTGCCAAAAGCAGAGGGGCTAGAGTTGTTATATTCAACCGCAATTACGGTAAGAAAAGTGACGAGTATTCTGATTTCTGAAGGAATCTCATCATTCTTGTATTTCTAACTGCGGACTTTTTCCAAATAGAGAGAGCAAAAGCCCTGGCTCAGGCGGTTTCAGGAGAAGCGCTACCTTATGAGATTCTAGACACGTACCGTCCGGAGAAGGGAATGGTCCTTGCAAACGCTTCCGCAGTTGGAATGGAACCAAACACAGTTCAAAGCCCTCTGTCGAAGGTTTCTAGTTTCACTTTTGATTCTTAAGTAGACACTAATCATGAATTTTATACCAACATTTTAGTTTCTGCATGGACAGGAGGCTTTAAAAGCATATGAGTTGGTTTTCGATGCTGTTTACACGCCCAGAAATACGAGACTCTTGCAAGAGGCGAGAGAGGCAGGTGCTACTGTGGTGAGTGGAGTTGAGATGTTCATCAGGCAGGCTCTTGGCCAATTCAGACTGTTTACTGGTGGCTTAGGTATCAATCGTCCATTAGTTCATCACCTCACTTCAAATTACTGAACAGAACAACAATTTCTTGTGTAGTCTCAGAAGAATCTTGTGTTTGAGGAAATCAGGGCTATAATTCTTCAGCAGAAGATAGATATTGGGTGGTTCTAAACATTCTGCTTCCTTTGTTTTGCAGCTCCAGAGGCATTCATGCGGAAACTTGTGTTAGAGCAGTTTTGAAGCGACAATCTGACCGACTGCTGAATTTTTCAGGATAGCAATTCCATATGCAACTGGCATAATCAAGCTATGAAGATGGGAGTGAGTTACCTATCTTAAATTAGGATGATATAAATATGCTGCCCATCATGAGATTGGCTTGCCTCCTGTAAGAAGATGATAATTGCCTCTATATTTCTCCTTCAAAAAGGAAAAAGAAGAATATTACAATTTGCATTCAGGTGCAATGCTCCTACAAGCGTTTTATGTGATTGCAAGGAATACAAATTCTCAAATGTACACTGTTATAAAGGTCACAGGCCACAGACTCAAAACATACTTATTAACAATAAATACTAGTCATGAATCCAGAGTAAACAACATGCAGTATTTTAGATCTGGATGAAGCTACTGATAATAATGGTGGTAGGACTAAGAAGTATAAAGACTCACAGGGCCCTTTTTCCAGTAAACTAGCCCTTATCTTTCCTTCCAGGTACAAGTTCATTAAATGACCTGAAATTTTGGTTTTCAGGTTTTCTATTACAATATGGTTTTCCTCTCCGCGCCTGAAAATGTCCATTCGATGATCGAAAAGAAAAGAAGAAATTGAAAACAAATGAAGAGGGCATTTTAATCCATATTCAGCAAGCTTTACTTCATTTCAGAATCTTCCCAACATAAATCATCATCGCAACTGATCAGGTGCAGGCAACCCCAAGCTCTTGAACGATGTGAAACCTCCATCAACCACCAAATTATGACCACTAACGTACTTGGCATCATCAGAGGCAAGGTATAGTGCAGCATTAGCCACGTCAATCGGCTCACAGTTTGCACCCTTCAGAGAACCAGCAGCATACACCATATCCAAAATTCGCTGAGCATCAACCCCATGATAAACTCGGCTCAATTCATCCATCACAAACGAGGTTGGAATAGCAAAGGGTGATATGCAGTTGATGCGAATCCCATATTGGCACAGCTCCGCCGCCGCAGACTTGACAATGCCGATGACCGTACACTTGGATATCGAATAAGTGTGCTGTGCTAATCCAGCCATAGTTCCTGTGACACTCGCCGTGCAAAGAATGGAGCCAGTTCGTCGTGGGATCATCACACGAGCCGCATGCTTCACACCAGCCATGACCCCTCGGACGTTGACGTTCATAACCCTGTCAAACACTTGAAGATCGAGGTCCGTGATGCTTGGAGGAGACTTACATGCCACTCCTGCATTGTTGTACATGATGTCGAGCTTACTGTACTCAGATACAGTAAAATCGACAGCATTGGCTATGTCGGATTCTTTGGTTACGTCACATGAGAAAAAGGTGGCATTGGGTCCCAATTCTCGGGCAGTTTCATGGCCTAGTTGGCGTTGGATGTCGGCAATCACAACTTTGGCACCATTATTGATGAATTTGGATGCAGTTGCCTTTCCTATGCCACTTGCTGCTCCTGTGATTAGTGCAACCTTGCCCTCTAGCCTACTGAGTCATGATAAGCTAATTTAAGTTCAACACTAAAATTTGGTGTTTGAAATTATATAAACTGCTAAATATTGAATTATTTTGAAGAACTGAGACTTCAGGTGGGAGAAGGAAAAAACATGTCTAGACTAAAGATGATAACCCAAAATTACATTAAACACTTTCCTTCAGCTTTTCCTCTCATTCGGACATCAAACTTTGATGGTATGTACCACTCCACTTGAAAACACCTAAGAGTTAAGACCAACTGGAAGTGAACAAAGACACCAAGAGACGCAACTTAGGCATGCTCTGTTGATGTGAACTTGGACAACCAATAATTGACCACCTCGACCAACAATCAGGAAAGAAATTTATGAACCGGTACTGTTTGGTCATTGGTGTCAACATTAAGAAATTAACGAGTTTTCACTATAAAATTTTTAAGGGTAAAAGCTTATTATTTTGAATTATTTATAATTTAATAATTTTAAAAATAAACTATCTATTAAAATGATGATTGTTGCATGTAAAATAATATGTATGATTAGTCAATTTCAATTTTGATTAATATATATATATTTTGCCTTAATTTAAACATTACTTCTCCTTGATCATAAGCAATAACATGAGCTCATCAAATTATTACTTTATTCAGTTACTGACAGATTTTGGGTTTAATATATTGTAGCGGATTGATTTTCTTTAACATAGTTACAAAACTCTGACGAGACAAGTTGCCACCCAAAAGTTTGTCAGTTTGTTCTTTTCCTTGTCGCTTGAAATGTCTATGCCTTTTGACACTCACCACTACTTCTCATTACTTGGGATCTAAATGAACAAAGCTAATATCTTTAGACAAAATTACCAAGAAAATCAAAGAAGCAATAAGTTTTAAGTTTCTCACTCGCACCTTTCAGGCTGGGATGAGATGCCTCTGATGAAGATCTTGGCAAGTTTTGCAATGGAGGCACTCCTGCTGTTTCCATATAATGCCAAGGGTGTTAAGTAATGACAGGAAACATTAACATTTATTGCAAACAAACACCAAGAAACCCCATAAAACCTGACCCTTATACGATTTTGAAGAATATATATTGAATCTGTCAAAACAAAGACCGCAGACTTTGGTTGTATTAATTAGTAAAAGAAGAAACTGCAGATTCTGAGCTCGAGCAGTGCTGTCTTTTTAACTGATATAGTAACAGGAAAAGAAGAAACATGGAGAAAAGATCAGGTCGGATATCCATGGAATGGAAAAGAAGACACAAACCTGAATCCAGTCTGGAACATGCTTTTGTAGCAGAAGTGGAACGCTAAAAGAAGGCAATTGCACGCCAGGACAGAGCTTTTTGCTTGGAGAGTAGCCCCACAAGAATTGGAGAGAAATAGCTTAGAAAGACGAAATATGCTCTTGCAAGTTGCTGATATAGGATCTTATAGTAGAGGCAAAATGGTAAAATAATTGAATAATTTGGCTCTCAACATTAAAAAAGTTCAAATAAATCCATATCAGTTAATACTAAGTAACAACTTTTTCTCATAAAAGTATAATAATATAAATTTAATATAATAGCCATCGTTTTATTCTTATTAATATTATTTTTCGCACATTTCTCATATAAACAATAATTATAAAAATTAATATAAAAAGAAGATCACTTAACTCTATTATAATTATTAATATAAAAAGAAGATCACTTAACTCTATATAAGACTAAGCATAATAAAAAGTAAAAAACATGCATTAAATATGTAAAGATAGCATTTATAATAAGTCAATAGGATACTAGATGTTTCAATTTATTTTAAATCTAAACCTTTATATTTTATAGCTTTCCAAATTTAAAATATAAATTATCTTTATTATACAATAAAAATTTTATGGCTTTATTATACAATAAAAAATTTCTAGTATCCTATTGATATTTTTTTGCTTTTGATTAGTATTATAAAATTGAATAAATTTTAAATTTTAAAATATAATTTATCCTATAAATAAATGTGTAAATTGTATTTTAAATTTAGAATTTCACCTGCTCTTGTAATATTAGCTAGAACTATTTAAAGTAATAATAAAATACTTTATTATTAAGTAATAATAAAATACTCCTTACCAAAAAAAAAGTAATAATAAAATACTTGAACTTTCCTTTTGTTGCAAAACTAACCCTCCGTTAACCTTATAATTAACGATGTTAACATGATCTATCATATTATCAGGACCTTTCGATAGGCCAGTATCTACATGATAAACAATATTACAAGTCAAAATTATTTTTAGAAATAATAAAAAAATGAAATTTAACAATATAAATTTCAAATGGATATAAAATAAAAATGAATATATTTGGTTCTAAATTTAATTAGCACCATTTCCATTACAACTTGTGAATAAACTCCTTTTGATTTATGCATACAAATAATTTAAGTATTGGAGGTTTAGCATATTTGCAAGTTTATGGTAATTCACTCATAGGAAGAGTTTGAGTGAAACACTTGAACTCCTTAAACACTTAAGCAATATAAGTGAAATCTGTGAGGAGATTTATAAAAAAAATTGCACCCATTTTCAAATGAAGTTGTGTTAATTATTATTCGTGTTTCTTGTGAAGCTTGACTATAATATTTTATGTTACTTGAGTATTGACTATATTTATATCCTATGATGTGTTGTCACTTGTTCTTCACTTTAACTTTAATAATGTTTTTGTTGGTTAAGGATGAGCAAGGGTTTGGTGCATAGACATAGATACATGGGACACTGGGCCCTAAAATTTATAAAAATTAAATATTTTTAATTTTTAATTAATATATATATATACATATATAAGGACAGATTTATTTAGAGTTCAGTGGTGTACTGGCCTCCTCAAGATTTAAAAACTTAAATATTTGAGTCCTCCTATCTTAAATTTCTGGCTCCGTCATTGGTTTGGTGTGGGGGAAAGTTAATAATAGTCAAATTATGTGTGGTTTTGATTTTAATTCCCTTAATTTTTGGTGTAATTATGCTCTACCTAATGAGGATTCTTTATTCATTTTTTTTTCTTAAAAGTTTGGAGCTTGATTGAACATTAATTGAAAGGAAAAGGTCAATAAAGTGAATAAAAGAGATTGATCAAGAAGGAAGAAGCGGAGAACTTATAAAAATTCATAAGATGTGGGCATGCCTAGGGGACATACGAATTTTAACATAGGTTTTTAAGGCTTTAATTTCGTTTTTAGTTCAAGACTAACTTTTAATAGGAGGGATTAGTAGTTGTCATTAGCAGCCACCCCTCTTACTCTTTTCTTTGTGAAAACGATGTCTCCCTCTTAAAAACACTCAAGATCACTTTTTTCATGTATTATTAGGAGATCAAAACTATAATATGTGGATAACTTTTTTATTTAATCAAACGATCGTCAAAGTTCATCTAAAACAGTTATGAGATCTAACTTTTTTACTTTTATTCTTAAATATTTATTTATTTCCTATTCTCAAATTCTTATTGCTATTTTGTTGATTGATACAGGTGGCCAATTGTTTTGGTTGACAGAATAGTATACCATCATTTAGGAAAACAAACATAGAATTGTTTGTTTATTCTAATCATAGTGTCAAATCGACATAGTCTCTTAGGTAAGGACATTTGATTGATGTTGATGGTTATAGTTGCCAGGGACATTGTCACGACCCGGTACCACTCGGACCCATGACAACTATTAGAGTAGTGCCCTAAAGGCAATCCCCTTTAGCGCATTTTGTTCAAAGTCGTGTACAGACTTTATGAATAAATAAA
>JANIPN010000009.1:35289167-35301113 GCA_027478595.1 Erythroxylum anguifugum
CATGGATCCTGGCTTTCGGGAAGGTCCCGGAACAAAAATTTTTGTTTTCCGCACTGTGTCCATGTGATGGACACCCCAGGATTTTCCTACACTTCGTCCCCTAAGTTTCATCATCAAAGTGTCGCGGATCACCGCTAGTTTTTTCAATAAGAGGGAGTCACGATGTTAGGGCACCCAATCCCAAATAGACACACCCCTAAGATAAATAGTATGGATCCATTTCACCCAAAGTGAATTTGCTTCAGCGTGGATATTCCATAGCATTCTCGCTAATAAAGCCATGTTCCATGTTTTACAATTCTTCAGCCCTAGTCCCCCTTCCTCTTTAGGGATACAGATGTCATCCCAAGCAACTCGAAAATGTTTACTGCCCCAAAGGAAAAGCCAACACATAGATGTAATTTTATTAAGGATCACCACTGGGATGGGAAAGGCCTGAAGCCAAAAGGAAAGCACGCCTTGAATGACTGTGTTTATTAATTCGGCCCGGCCTACATAGGATAGGCTTTTCCCATTCCAAGAATTGATGAAGGATTCAACCGTTTCTATCAGACTAGAAAATTGAGCCACTGACACCTTCATTGGGGCCAAGGGTACACCCAAGTATCGGACAGGAAATTCATCAAGGCCATACTCCGTTATTTGTAGGATATCTTCCCTATCACGGTTCCATACACCCCTAAGAAAAATGTTGGACTTAGTAGGATTCACCCGCAAACCCGCCACCCGATTAAGTTCACACAGCCCATCAAGTAAAATCCGAACAGACATAAGGTCACCACGGGAGAGTAGCATAAGGTCATCCGGAAACGCCAAGTGGGTGATCCCAAGTTGTTTGCATTTAGGGTGATAATTAAAAGAAGAATCAGCAACCCGCAAATTTAGCACTCATGAGAGGTATTCCAAGCAGAAAAGGAACAAGATTGGAGACGTCGGGTAGCCCTGTCGCAGACCTTGTCTACCCTTAAACATACCATGAAGGTTTCCATTGATCGAAATCGAGAAGAAAGTCGTAGTGAAACACTCAATAATCCAAGCAACAAACCGAGTAGGGAACCCCAACCCTAGCATCATTTCCTCCAGAAAAGCCCAGGAGAGTGTATCATAGGCTTTAGATATATCAACTTTTAGCATACAACGAGGTGAAATACGTTTTCTATTATAGCCTCGTTCTAATTCTTATGCAAGAAAGATATTATCCATCATTTTTCGCCCAAGCAAAAATGCTGATTGGGCTGGGTCAACTATGGCATCCACAACCTCTGTCATGCGTTCTGTCAAGATCTTCGAGATTACTTTATAAAAAACATTCAAACATTCAATGGGCCGAAAATCATAAACTTTCGGTGTAGTCTTGGTTTTTGGGATAAGGGTGATAATAGTATGATTGAATTGTTTTAACAAGCGCCCATTCTCAAAAAATTCATGAACTGTCGCCCTTACATCATCTCCAATCCGATCCCATTGGTGTTTGAAGAAAGTCGAAGTAAACCCATCCGGCCCTGGAGCTTTCTCATTCCCAATATCAAACATAGCCCGTCAAATGTCACCATCTTTAATAGGGGCAAGCAACCGAGCACACTCGTCCGAGTTAAGAACTACACCATGATTAACAATCAATGGATCCACCCTTTCCCGTGGGCTAGAAGAGCCAAGGATCTCTTGGTAATAAGAGACTAAGCAGGTTGTAACTTCCCTCAGTGAAGTGGTATCAGAACCATCATCTTTAAGGAGGTGAGTAATGGGATTCAATCAGTTCCTTTTCTTTACCAAACCCGAGAAATAGGGAGTGTTGCGATCAGCTTCCATCAAATGTCGGCTCTTTGCTTTTTGTTGAAAAAACATACGTTCAGCCTCCTGCAGAAACAAAGCATTCTTGCGTTTAGATTTCAGCAAGTTAGCAAGGTGTTCATCCGTAGGATGAGTAAGGGAGTCTTGGTATGCTAGCTGGAAATCCTCCTGTGGTTCCTTGGCCTTGCTTGATATGTGCCTATAGGCCAGTTTATTTAAATTCTTTAAGGGAGTTTTCAACGCCTTCAGCTTAGACGCAAGGAGGAATTGGGCAGTTCCAGCCGTAGAAGAATCCCAAGTAGAGGCAACAATACCCGAGAACTAGGGGTGATGAAGCCAGAAATTGAAGAATTTAAACGGCCTATTACCCTGAAGCTCCTGCTGCCAAAGTTCTATAATGGTTGGATAATGATCCGAGTCTATTCTCATTAAAAGAAAATGAGCCAGGCAGTACCAATCGTTGACTTCCCAAACATTATTAACAAGCACCCAATCTAATTTTGCCCATAAGTGATTTTTCTGCCAAGTGAACACCTCTCCTTTGTAAGGGGCATCATCAAGACCCATGCTTACACAAAACTCCTGCAAGTCTTTCATCAAGTAGTCCGTAGGTAGTTTAGACCCTAGCTGCTCTGTTGCTCGCCGAACACAGTTGAAGCCACCCGTAATCACCCATGGTATTCTGTTGTTTACATTCAGCCCTGAAAGGCGATTCCAAATTTCCCGCCTCTTAGTCACACTATAAAGGCCATAGATACAGGTCACTAAAAAGTCTCGCTTTGTAGTCCGTTGGAGAAGCCGACAATGGATGTGTTGCTCAGCAACCTCCAAAACCTGACAAGAATAGAAGTCGGGATGCCACACAATGGCCATATGTCCTTTCTCAATCAACTGAAAATTATGTGCATAAGCCCATCCCGGAAAGCGACTACAAACCAACCTCTTTAAACCTTCTTCAGTAAGTTTAGTTTCTAAGAGACATGAGAATTTACATTGGTGTTGTCGAGCAATAGCAACAACACTATTCTATGCCGAGGTCGTGCCAAGACCTCGGACGTTCCAACAGAGAAAATTTATTTTTTCAGGCGAGAGGGCCTTGCCCCGCCAGGTTTACCAGAAGAACCAACATTTTCTCTTGAGCATCCAACAGAAGCACTACGAGAACTAGACTGCCCCTTCTCCCCTTCAGGTAATCCAGGCTTACCAACAAGGACATCTTTACCTTTGGGAGTAGTCACCACTAGAAGATTGCTTACCTTCAGCCCCTTTGCCTACCTCTTGGTCATTCGGATTAGCAACAGTCCTTGGAGTACTTGGAAGAGTCTCGGCATTGGTCTGTACCAATTAACTAGTATGGTTGGCAATCATTGGTTGAGAGGTTGGGGGCTCAGATAGGCGCCCAATGACTGCTGAAGCTAAGGTTGTATCCGGCTGTTCCTGCCTACTGGCTACCCCTATTCCATTATCCAGATTTGTCGCATTCATAGGCTGGGATTTAGCTGCTTGTGAAGCCCCTACTTTCGGCATCCATTTTTGTACTGTTGATGAAGATATATTACAATTAAAAAAATTATGCCCAAACATCTTACAAGAGCAGCAGTGCTGTGGATAAGTCTCATAAACAACCAACTGAGTGAATCGAATGCCCTCAAGTAAGTTGACAGCAAAACTAGTAATTGGATTTTTGGAGACATCCACTTCAACAAGAAGACGAGCATATCCAGCTCTAGACTGCAAGTTAGTGATTTGATCTATACAAATAGGTTTCCCTACCATAGAACCGAGCTTGAAAGGGCCTTTAAGAGTCCATAAGTCGAGCGGAACATTCGGAAGTTTGATCCAGATGGGCATCTCCATAAAATCCTGAAAATTGAAAGCAAATCCAGGCGAAAGAGTTTTACCAAACAAAATGTATGGCCCCCCCGCCAATACACTAGTACGGTCCGCATTCGATTCAAAGCGAAAAACAAGCCACCCACCCTCATGGGGGATTAATTTGCAAGGTACACCCCATTGATTGATGAGTCCTTCTACACCTTTCATACCAGGGAAGCGACCATTGAAAACACCCACCAACAAAAGCCTCATTCACTTTCCAATTCCATTCTATCCTCAGACAAAATGTTGACCTCATTTGCCACAAAAATTTGTTCAAGAGGCATCCCCTGCTTGAGGTCACGATTTTGGTGAAAAAGACTAGCAAATGAGGGTTTACTTGAAGCTTGCTCAGCGTTTCCAGATGGCCTAGCCGCCTGTTGTGGAGCAATTGATTCTTCAACCCCAATCTGTGGTGCCGACAGAGGAGTTAGCATTTGAGCAAGCACCTGAGCTGCAGACAGGGCTGTACTGGAGACTTCAGATTCCACATTAGCTTTGCTACCCAGGTCGATTTCGTCTTCATTAGAGGAAGACTCAACATCACACAAATCTGCATTAAGTAACTCATTAACAATACCTTTCCCAGTTTTCAGATAAGCACCAGATTTCTGCGCCAAAGGCAGTCGAACGGGTTGGTGCAGTTTAGAAGGTTTAATGGCGGCAGTAAGCAATTTCAGATTAGCATTCAAGTCAGTCGACACCACTTTAGAGGAATCGACTCCATTAGTCTGACTGGGAGGAGCAGGGACAGAGTGCATCGTGTCTACCCTATTTCCCTTAGCCGAAGGAGCTAGCGGTGGCTTGGCCGACCCATTGCCTAGGACCCCCGAACTCTCCTCAGAGGGAGCACTCCATTTAGGAAGTTTTCGACCCATGTAGCAACAGCAATCCGAGTAGATCCCACACCAGACAAGTTCGAAACCCTAGATCAGGGCATACAAGAAAGTGAACCATGCACAGAACCAAAGTCCAGCCACAAAAAGGACACAAGAAGAATCGGAGAGCAAGGTAGAAACTAGCAGAATCGAAAGCAGGAAGAGGCAGATAGGTGGACGAGGTCTAGGAGAAAATCACCTAGAGAGAGACACTCTCAAACGCGCACTTTCCGACTAGGAGATGCCATTATTAGCCTTATTAAGAAGAAATGGTATAAAAAGTTTTGATAATATATGCAACTTTTAATTTGTATTTTTATAAAGAAGATGTTTCTGTGACTTAAACATGTGATTTTATTGTCGTAAAGAAGCAACTTTACTAGTTGTTCAAAGACTCTCCCTTTTATTAGCCTTATTAAGAGACACCACCAATCAATCATGTTGAATCGGTTTAATGTTTTCTTTACATGAAACAAAATTTATATAATAAACAATGTGTAAAATTGATGGATAAATTCAATTTAAATTATATTTTGTGGTTTTAATTTGTGTATATTCTTTAGTCTTATCATTTGCCTATTAATGTTATTAATTTAATAATTTTAATACTACCTTATTTTAGATGAATTTATATGGTTATTGTATTGTAGATAAGTGATAAATTCTAAATATATGGGATAAAAATTGAATATAATTAATTGACCCCGATTTCAAATATATAATTAAAGTTTAAATTCCCTGTCAATAGATCCTATATGATGATTAGAACTAATTAAAGAGATGTTAATCGTATAATTAGCATTTAATTGAAGTTCCTTCTTTTGGTATAGTTGGCACAGGACAACTGGACAAGAACTAATCAAAACGACTTCGACAGTGACAAACGGAGGAGAGAGAGAGGGAAGTCGAAATAGAAGGGCATCGTAGTCAGTTTCATGGACGAACTGTTGAGTTTACCAGCGAATTGCAGGGCCCTATCGTAAATTGGGCAAAGATCGAGGCCAATTAAACAGCATTTAATTACAATATACTATATCGAAGATCCAACTTGGTCTTCGTCATCAGAAAAGCCCCAATTTCGCAGCGACGACTCTGAAAGACAAAAGAAAATTAAAAGAAAATCCAAACAAACAGAAAAAGAGGAAATTCCTAAGAGAGAGAAAACAAAGCATTCTAGAGAGAGAAGAAAGAACCAGAGACGCAGAGAGTGTGTATATCAGCGTGTGTGTTTATAAGCATTGATGGCGGAGGCTAAAAAGGAGAAGAAATCAAGCGAAGAGAGCGTGAAGCTGTTCGTAGGTCAAGTGCCGAGGCACATGACAGAAGCCGAGCTTCTCGCAATGTTCAAAGAGTTTGCCTTGGTCGACGAGGTCAACATCATCAAGGACAAGGCCACGCGCGCCTCTAGAGGTTTCTTTTCTACGCACATTCTTCAAATCTTTCTCGTTAACCGTTTTTTTTCCTTTCTGCATGATTCGGAGTCCTGAATCCGTTCGAGTCGAGAGTTTTATGGTGCTTGAATCCCTAATTTGTATGGTTTTGACATTAGGTTGTTGTTTTGTAATATGTCCGTCGAGGCTGGAAGCGGATAAGGCGGTCAATGCTTGTCATAATAAGAGAACGTTGCCTGGGGTTAGTGCGTTTTGTGATCTTTGCTTGTTCTTCTTTTTGACTTATGCTGGTCAAATGTTGCCATTTGTAGTGTGTCCTTACTGATCTCGACATTCTATTAGTGGATAGTTATAGCACTATTCCTAATGATTGCAAATGGCAACATGTTTGATTTAGATGGAAGTTAAAAGATGCATTGAACAAGTATCAACTTGATACACTTCATTATCGAGGTGATCCCTGGTGATTTTAGAAGCTAATCGGTTGTACAATATCGTACGCTAGTGTAATGCAATTTTGGATTATGTGAGACCGTGTTTGGATTTGATGCTGTGACATATATGACACGTGAAAAGTTCTTGAAATAAGGTGGAGTCTGTTAGAGTGTTTGATGGCAGTTGGAAAAGGGGTTGTGAGCGCATTACTTGTGTGGAGAAAATGGAGTATCCTTATTTCTATCGAGATGATTTTAAACGAGATTGGTTAGTTTCTTCAAAGCACAAAGACCTGGTAATCATTCTGAGCCATATGGAAAACGTTATTCACTGGGCCTTATACAGGAAAGCAAATGGAGTTGAATATTCATTTCATTTATCTAGTTGTAATTTCAAGACTATAGAATATAGGGTAAAATTGTTATCAAAAAGATACTATGAGTTACCATTCTTAACTCTCTGGTGGTGTAAAAAAGATACTATGGTTAAGTATTGATCCTACGTAGTCCCTCCAATGTTGAAAACCACAATCAAATTGAATGATATTCTAACCACTTATGAGAGATAAACCCGTATTCAATTTATTGTTGTGCCTCTAAGGCTTGACCCTTGCATACTTTTAATTAATTTTCTTTCGTAGCTAATTTTCCTAAACGAAATCTCTCTGGATTGACATTATGCCACCTCTACTACTAAATCAATCATCTAGGTGGTAGTATACTGGACATGACAACACAACTTTTTTCTCCAACATCAATTCCATCTATTTGTATGTATTTACTTGTTATTTATTAGACTTTGATGCATTCTTGTCGTTGTATCTCTAATTGAAGTGCTTCCTGCTGTTTTTTCAACTTCAGGCGTCTAGTCCGTTGCAAGTGAAGTATGCAGATGGCGAGTTGGAAAGGCTAGGTGTGATATAATTTTTTGACATGATACCTAACTGTCTGTTATTATGCCGTATCCAATTCCTTTCATCATTCTGGTCTTCTAATTTGTTTTGACTTTGGAGTAATTTTACCATAATATGCTTATGTGCTCTGTTAAATGATTCTTTACTTTCCTTTCAATTCAGAGCACAAAATCTTTGTTGGTATGCTTCCAAAAAATGTTTCAGAAGCTGAAGTATCAGAATTATTCTCTAAATATGGAACTATAAGAGATCTACAGATTCTAAGGGGATCTCAACATACGAGCAAAGGTGCTTATTTTCTTTATTGGTCCTTAACTTGTGAAGGAATGAAATGGTGATTTTGATCTTTCATTATTAATTTGCAGGCTGTGCCTTTCTGAAGTACGAAACAAAAGAGCAAGCCATTGATGCAATTGATGCCACCAACGGAAAGCATAAAATGGAGGTTTGTGCTTAAAAATGCTTGCTTTACAAAAGAAGTATTCTTATTAATTCTTTTAGGTTTGGAAGGTTATTTTCTAGGATCTGTTCCTGTAGATGTAGATTAACTGTTCATTTTTGTCAGATGTTTTGCATTGTTACTTTCTTGTATAATTGCGTTCATGTATTTAAAAGTTTGTCATGTTTCTGTATCAACAATATATCTTAGGTGAACGCCAGCTTTTGTCTAGTTTCATAATGAACACTGATAATAAGTAAGATTCATATTACAGGGAGTTTTACATGTCTGCATAAATAGAGGCTTCTCAAGCTAAACCAATAAATTTTCTTGTTCAATCCAGCACTAGTTAATATACCAAATTTCTTCAATAGTCCATGCTAACTTAATCAGATGGAGAAGGAACTTATGATCGAAATACAATATTTTGACTGTAGTCACACTTCTCTGAAAAGCACTGATAGTAAGTAAGATCCATATTACAGGGAGTTTTACATGTCCGCAGAAATAGAAGCTTCTCAAGCTAAACCAATAAATTTTCTTGTCAGGAGCCAACTTCAATCCAATACTAGCTAATACACCAAATTTCTTCAATAGTCCACGCTAACAGTATTTTGACTGTAGCTACTCCATTTTTTTGAATGGCTTCTCTGCAATGAGAACAGCAAGATATATATTGTTTGGATCAATTGTGTGAAGCATGCACAAGTATTGCATTTTTATTTCTGTTTCAATTGGTTATAGAACTTGAGCTTTCTTTTTTCCTTTTTAACTTCATGGATTTTTTATTGAAAGGCTGGGCATTTCTGTCATTGATTTTTTCTATCAAGCATACTCTGATTGGTATGTTTCACTTTACTAGGGTTCAAGTGTTCCTTTGGTTGTCAAATGGGCAGATACGGAAAAGGAAAGGCAAGCTCGTAGAGCTCAGAAAGCACAATCTCAAGCATCCACTTTGCCAAATAACGACACACATCCGTCATTATTCGGTGCCATGCCTTATGTACCTCCATACAATGGCTATGGATACCAGGTCAGTAGTTTATTTCTAAATGTTTTCAGTAAGTGTTTCAATTTGTGCAAAGGTAGCATATCTTTGAAATATGAGTCACCCCGGGAGTTCTTGTTTCTTAATTGTAATTTCATTTTTTTCCCCAAGTATATCTATCCATTCTGTATTAAATGTGACGATTCTGGTGATCATACTGTTGTAGGCTCCTGGAACTTATGGCCTCATGCCATACCGGCTGCCAGCTATGCAGAATCAACCTGCTTACCATCAACCCGCTTTTCCTGCTATGCTTCCTCCCATAAATCAAGGAAATTCTGTGCGTGGTGCAATGAGACCTGACCTAGTTCACACTATGGCACCTAGAAACTATGCTGTGCCTTCTGCAAGTTATGTGGGATCTGCTTATCCTAATGTGGCAGGTCTGCAATATCCCATGACATATCCTGGAAGAATAGTGTCCCATCATTCTTTGAGTTCCTCATCTAGTTCAGCACCACCTGCAGTTGCAAGCGTTAGTCCTGCAGCATCATCAGGTGCAGGTACTAGTTCTGCCGGCCAGATTGAAGGTTTGTTTTCCATATGCATATCCCAGATTTGGCTTCTTATTTTATTCTTACTGTTGGTATATCCTGCTAAATATTACATGTTCTTTGATTTAGGTCCACCAGGGGCCAATTTATTCATATATCACATACCTCAAGAATTTGGTGATCAAGAGCTTTCCAATGCTTTTCAAGCATTTGGAAAAGTCTTGAGTGCCAAGGTCTTTGTTGATAAAGCAACTGGTGTTAGCAAATGTTTTGGTATTACCACTTTCATTCTTGATTTTAATCTAAACTTGGATGTTGGACTCTTTTAACATGCTTTTTTTTGCAGGTTTTGTTAGTTATGACTTACCTGCAGCTGCTCAAGCTGCAATCGGTGTGATGAATGGATATCAATTAGGAGGTAAGAAACTGAAAGTTCAGCTGAAAAGAGACAACAAACAGAGTAAACCTTATTGATCAGGAATTGAGTCATGGAAGCAAGCAGAATTCTGTGATACATTGTCATATGCACAGCTTGGGCAATGGGAGTGAATGCAGTATCAGCATTTTGGCTGAATCGATAACACGCAATGATCATTACTCCATCCACGTAATTGCTTAGTGGGATTGGAATTCCAAAACTTGTACTTCATGGTGCATTCTGCACCGATACGATTTGTAACTTGTACCATGGAAGTTCATTAGACATTAATTATTAATTTATTGATTTTTCCCTCAATAACTTGTGCCAATATGTTGTGGAAACATCAATTGAAATTTTATTCATGATTCTATCATTCTTATTTGGATATCGTTTTTATCTTTGCTTTCTCAAGATTATTTCTTTTTTTCCTTTGTTTATATCATTTAGAGTTATTCGTGGTTTGTAGAGGACACTCTGGAAGAATCAAGGATTTATCTTCTTGTTTCCTATAGAACATCTTATTGTTCTCATTCTACCATGACAATAACTGTTAATTAGCGACTGCATGCAGTTTGCCGTTTAGTCAAAATCTGAGATATATTGTCAGCTTTTCCATTTTATATGTTGACAGGTCTCCGTATTCAGCAAAATTCAGGTACTGTGCCTTTTTTTGACTCTTATATTCTAATATATTTCAGATTTTGGACTCAATATGGCATTGGTTAAATTGTTGTCAAATGTTGTTGATTTTGTATTTAGTTTTTAGTATGCCTTATTGTTAAAAAAATAAATGATTTTGGGACACTCCGTATTCACTTAACGTTTTTTATTTGTTTCTCTTTTCCAGTCATTCCCAGAGTTCAAGAGTGCACCCTTCAGATTTTCAGTGACACAATTCGTTGCTGAAAGGAAAGTCCCCATGATTAAAGGTATGTTGCCTGTACCACTGAGAGCAGAGATAACCTGCCTTATTGAAACAGTATGAAAAGCAGAGGTTTTACTTATTTAGGATGGTGTCTGCGGACCAACTGCACATAACAAGTGCATTCGTGCAAATTCTTACATATTCCGATCTTTTGAACTTCCTTGGTTACAACGCTTGTTAATACGAATATCCTAAGGGGTAAGATCCTATCAAATTACTTTCTATATGAAGACCTTTTCTACTTTATATTGGATTATCTATTGGAATGCAATGTCTACGAAAGATGGAAAAGAAGTTTGAAAGTATTGTACATTTTTTAGTTTGATGGAGCTTGATGTTGGACTAGCTTGCTCCTTTGAGGAATTAAATCTGTGATAAGTAACTGAGGAGACAACTGAAGTTAGTACCTCAGGACAGAGTGCCCCTTTCTATAGATAGATTTTGCTCCAAGGAGAATATATTGTGTTTATTGTGATCTTTGAGGCAAGTTCACAAAAAAATGTGTCATTGATATAGTTTAAGAAATCCAAAGATAATTTACTTTAGGTTGCTGTTGTTTTGTCAATACCAAGTTTATCGGTGGACAAAATCTCATTAGTATTTAATCTTATTAATAAAAATACACCATGACTATTGTCATACCCTCCTAAAGTATTTCTGGAGGTGAGATCATGATCTTGTTTGAGCTGTCTGTAGTATGTAATGTATGAACAATTTTTTTCGTGAGAATAATCTTAAATGTGAAATCCTTCTCAATTTTGTCTTGAAGTGAAACATAATGAGTGCTCATAGGCTGTTGCAGGAAAAGGCAATATTTAATAGCAATATTTCATTATGTTTTAATGAGCGTGACGCTAAAGTGATTTGTAAAAAGTTTAAACAACTCAATCAAAATCAATCTCCCATGGTTTAATCATACAATACCTGGGTTGCATTCTGTCACTACTGCACAAATTTGTAAACATTTTCTATGGTTTCTACTCCTCAGGTGTTGTTTGCTTAAAGTGATGTAGGATGTTTTTTGTTTTTATCATCTTCATATTCTTTGAGGGTGACTATATTTAGATTAACTTCTTTATTATTCATTACATAGCCAGTGAAATTCTCTGAGAATTTGCATAGTCCCATTCAAGTTCTTATGTGTTTATATTTTCTTTCCTCATTAAAAATTTTTCTATGTACCAAATCGATTGCACACTACTTCAGGATGAGCTTTGGTATTACTTCTATCCTTTGAGCTGTTAAAAGTAATATGTAGTTGTTAGAACTCAGAATACTGAGTTTTGCTATACTATTTATATATCTGTAAAATACTTGTCACTACCGAATGGTAGTG